>CAKNXH010057793.1:71689-103419 GCA_932178445.1 Andricus quercusramuli
CCAACAAACCAATTTCGAAAAAACAACCCCTATCATTGACAACCAACTCTCAATTTTGAAAAATAATTTTTGCACAAAACAAACCACTCCAGAATTTCGGGCTATTTTCGGGCTCTTGAAATACCAAAATACCAATTTCGAAAAAACAACCCCTATTACTGAAAACTACCCCACAATTTGGAAAATACTTCTTGAACAAGAAAAAAATACTCCATAATTTTTTGCTATTTTCGGGTTAATTTTGGACGGTAATGCCGATTTTTGGGCTCTTGTATTTTTCTCAAAAAATAACAAAATTTTGAGGTCCGCTAGCAGCTCCACAATCGAATTTAAGAATTTTTAATAGCTCAGAATTTTGGGCTTTTTTACGGCTTTTTTGGGCCTCAATTCAAATTTTTGGGCTCCTTTACTTTTTTCAAAACATCAATTTTCTTGTGGAGGTGCTAGCTTACATTAAGCTAGCGCTTCCACTTCCTAAAAACACAAAATAATGAAAATGCAATTCCACCAGAATCTTGGACTTTTTTTGGGCTCTTGAAATTTGAATTTTTCGCGAATTTAATCCAGGCATATTTTTGGGCTTTTTTTGGGCTCCTCGAAAATACCCACTCCAATTTTTGGGCTCTAGCCCTTAACATAAAAAATCAACTCCTTGGTACCTCTCAAATGTGAATTTCTATAAAAATAATCTTTTTGGGAATTTTATAGTGTGGATAGAGTCTCTGATTTTTGGGCTCCTCGAAAATACCCATGCCGATTTTCGGGCTCCAACCTTCAAGAAAAAAGGGGAAACTAAGAAAAAAGGGGAAGACTGTACACCCTGTAATTATATTAATAATTTTAATTATATCATATAATATTATATTATAATTTTATCATATTATATATTATAACATATATTATACATCATCAAAATATCATATTATATTATAACTTTTTATATTGAAAAAAAAATCAAACAGATTTTCAACTGAACATATTTTAGAAAAACTTTCTTGAACCCTTCCTATTCGAAAAATTCAAAAAATATTTTATTTCAGTCATATCTACGTGGTAAAAAACTCAGTTCTACGTGGAGTAGGTATTTTCGAGGAGCACAAAAATCAGAGACTCTATTCACACTATAAAATTCCCAAAAAGATTATTTTTATAGAAATTCACATCTGCGAGGTACCAAGGGGTTGATTTTCAATGTTAAGGGCTGGAGCCCAAAAATCGGAGTGGGTATTTTCGAGGAGCCCAAAAAAAGCCCAAAAATATGCCTGGATTAAATTCGCGAAAAATTCAAATTTTGTGAAGGGGGTTGATTTTTGAACTTAAGGGTTGTTTTGAGGAAATTTTTTTTTGTGGATTCCAAGAGCCTGAAAAAAGCCCAAAATTCTGGTGGAATGGCATTTTCATTATTTTGTGTTTTTAGGAAGTGGAGGTGCTAGCTTAATGTAAGCTAGCACCTCCACAAGAAAATTGATTTTTTGAAAAAAGTAAAGGAGCCCAACGATTTTAATTGGGGCCCAAAAAAAGCCCTAAAAAAGCCCCAAATTCTGAGCTATTAAAAATTCTAAAATTCGATTGTGGAGATGCTAGCTTAATGGGCCTTAAATTTTTTTTGTTTTTTGAGAAAAATACAAGAGCCCAAAAATCGGCATTACCGTCCAAAATTAACCGGAAAATAGCCAAAAATTATGGAGTATTTCTTTTTGTTCAAGATGTATTTTCCAAATTGAGAAGTAGTTTTCAGTATTAGGGGTTGATTTTGGGAAATTAATTTTTGGGTATTTCAAGAGCCCGAAAATAGCCCGAAATTTTGGAGTAGTTTGTTTTGTCCAAAAATCATTTTTCAAAATTGAGGGTCGTTGTCAATAATAGGGGTTGTTTTTTCGAAATAAGTTTTTTGATATTTCAAGAGCCCAAAAATAGCCCGAAATTTTGGAGTACTTTGTTTTGTCCAAAAATTATTTTTCATAATTGAGGGTCGTTGTCAATGATAGGGGTTGTTTTTTCGAAATTGGTTTTTTGATATTTCAAGAGCCCGAAAATAGCCCGAAATTCTGGAATGATCACATTTTTAAATTTTAAGGTTTTTATGTACTGGAGGTGCTAGCTGCTCGGGCAGTCAGCACCTCCACCCAAAAGTGTGTTTTTTGAGAAAAATACAAGAGCCCAAAAATCGGCATTACCGCCCAAAATTAGCCCATAATTAGCCCGAAATTCTGGCATGAAAGAAATATTGATATTCCGTTGTGGAGGTGCTAGCTGATCGCACCTGAATAAAAAAGGCAGAGCAATGGGAGGAATGGTGATGGGAGTAAGGAAGGAACGTATAACAGAGAAGGATGAAAAAGAGTTAAAAGAACATAAAGAAGGATTGATAGTAGAAGAGATTAATATGGGAGGAGAGAGGTGGATGATAGTAGGGTTTATGTGAAAGGAGATATGCAGGAGAAATCAAAGGAGATGAAAGAACTGGTGGGAGGAAATAAGCAAAAGATTAGGCTTATAATAGGAGGTGATTTTAATTCGAGAACAGGAGATAGAGAAGGAAGGGAATGGGATAGAGAGCGAAAAAGAAAATCCAAAAAGAAGATACTGAATGGGGAGGGAAAGAACTTGTTAAAGAGCCTAGGGGAGATGGGATGGTTTATCCTAAACGGAAGTATAGAGAAGGATAAGGAAGGGGAATATACACGTTTAGGAGGAAAGAGGGGAACGGCAAATCATTATGTGCTAGTGGACGACGAGCTTAGAGAGAAGGGTAAGAAACTAGAGGTAAGGAATTATGTAGATTCGGATCACTTTCCCATAACAGTGACAGTGCGGGGAGAAATGAGTAATAACAATAAGGCTAAAAGGAAGCAAAAGTAAGAAGAGCAGGAAGAGGGGATTGGTCAGTGGAAGGTAAAGAAAAGTTTAAAGAAAGAGTCAGGAGTATCAGAATTTGGAAAAACGAAAAAATGGACACAATGATAGGAGAAATAAAAAGACTATTAGAGTGCACTAGCAAAAAAGAAGTTAGTGAAGGAGGGGATAGAAGTGGATGGGAAGAGAAATGTAAACAGAAGAAGAAGGAAGTGAGAAGGGAATTAAGAAAATGGAGAAAAGGAACAAGTAGTGGAAAAGAATATAGGAGAAAAAAGGAGGAGCATACTGAGTTGTGTGGTCAAAAAAAAGAGGAAAAGATGGTAGGGAAACAGATGAAGAGGAGGACATTACAAGGGAGGAAATAGTCAAAGTAATAGGAATCATGAAAGATGGAAAGGCAACAGGTAGCCAGAGTTATGGGAAGAAAGAGTAGTGATACCAATAAAGAAGAAAGGCAAAGGGGAGGAGGTTAAAAATTATACAGGAGTGACACTAATGCTAACACTGTATAAAATACATGTGACTGTTTTATCGGAGAGGTTAACAAAATAAGTTTTGGAAAAAAGATACAGCCAACGAATCAGACATTGTTTAGAAAAGGGATGGGGGTGATGGACAATATATATGTTCTGAACTATTTAGTAAATAAGAGGATCAAAAGGAAGAAAGGGGCAATGATAGCAATGTTCGAGGACTTAAAGTCGGCGTTCGACTTATTAGACCGAGGCGAGATAGAAAAAGTTATGGTGAAAAATGGGATACGAGAAAGATAGTTTCTGGTTGGTGAGAGGAGTAAGGCAAGGATGTCCTCTGAGCCCACTTTTGTAGAAAAGACAAAGATAATGAGGTTTAGAACAGAAGAGGGAAGAAAGAAAGAATGGACGGGGAGATGGAAGGGAATAAAATTAGAAGAAGTGAAAGAATGTAAGTATTTGGGATATACCTTGCAATCAAATGGTGATCATAGAGCTCATATAAGAAGGTTTAAAAGCATTAAAGAAGGAGAATGTGGTTATTTGATACGCTGGCATGACCGGTATAAGGTTATGGAGGAGAGATATGGGGATGGAAAAAAAGGACAGAGATTGAGACTACTCAAGAAAGATATATAAGGTGGACGCTAGGGGTAGACGGGATGATGCCGGGATATATGGTGAGAGAAGAAGCGCAAAGGGATAAATTAAGCACTAGAGCGGAAAAGAGGGCATGGAATTTAGAGACGAAGCTGAAGGAGGAAAAGGGATTGGAGTTAGCGAGAAAGTGTTTGATGGAGATAGAAGGAAGGAGAGGGAGGGCGATGGAATTAACGAGACAGGAAGAAGAAAGGAGGGAGTTCTTTAAGGTTAGAAATATAGAAGACGGGACTGGAGTAAACTTTGAAAAAGTGTAAAAAAGGGAGAGAGAAAAACAATTAATAGAAAGATGCAGGATGATTGAGGAATCAAAATATAATAAATGGTATCACATGATAAAAAAGGAAGGAGAACCAAAGTATTTAGAAAAGGGATAGGGAGAGAAAACATGGTCCAGAATAGCAAGATTTAGATTGGAAGTGCAGAATTGGTCTCTCTCTCTCTCTCTCTCTCACTTTCACTGTCGCTTTCGATCACTCGCTCACTCGTTCGCTAACACGTCCCTCATTGTGCTATTGTCAAAAATAGAAATAAGGATCTAGATATAAGATTTTCGGTAAATAGGTGTAAATAACTGCAAATAGTAAGGATAAGATTTTATAAAATAGGTAGACGGAAACATTATAAGAAATGGAAGTCATGTAAACCCATAGGGGACACATTATGAATAAAGTAGATATAGTTTTTAATTTGTTTGATATTAAATATCTATTATTTGTTAATTATTTAGGAGTTATAGCAAAAAACCATTATACATATTTTTTACTTTAATACTAAGTGAATTTTGCATTAACTACGTTATAAACGCATGTGATTATAACTAAACTGCCATAAAAAATTAAAAATTGTTTTTTGTAATTACTCTTCAATAATGAATCATTAGTTTACCACTAATATCAAAGATTCAAGATTCAAAATTAGCGAAGATATTTGAAGACTCTAAGGATCCGAAATCTCTGGCGAAATTTGAAACATTTTTTAACTATTTTTGAGTCGCTAAATCTTGGAATTTTTTAAATATTCCAACTCTTATTCTGATTTTCGTGATTCTGAATCTTTGATTTTTTATCCTGTAGTGCCCCTAGCATTTTTATACTGTTGCACAAAGGGTAGCTCAATTTTTTCATTGAAAAAATTAGGTTTTCTACTTTCATTTCTGGAGGATTTATACTCAAGCTGGTCTTTTGAAATCATTTTCTCAAGAGAAAAATGGCGATTCCTATAATAAAAATTTGAAAGTTAATTAAAAAGGAAAGAGAAGTTCGGAATTAATTCAGAAGAGTAAGCGGAAGTTAAAAATATTTCCCTTTTTGACGTAAACAGCTTGGTAACGACTCTGAGAGCAAAAAACAAAAACAATAGAAGAAACACTGAAAGCTTTTCTTCTGAACCATTGATATGTCATTGTTCTTTTGCTTAAGAAGTAAGATTCAAAAATTGGTTAAATATCATATACTTACAAATCATTCTATTTATATTATGTAAATTTGTCGAAAAAAGTTCTATAAGATAGAAAATCAGAATGTTTACCAAACGAATGATTTCGTGTTGCCAGTTCATTTCCCGTTTTTTTGCCGGCCAATTTTAATTTTCCGGCTCTGGCAATTATACTTCTTTTGAAATTTTCATCTCTTGACTCAAAATTTTTAATTTTTAGGAAAATTAACTGTTCCATGTTAGAATTATAGTTTGTTTAGAAAATTCCCTATTCCAAATCAGAATCATAATCTTCTTTTTTAAATTCGCCATTGCAAATCAAAATTGTAATTTTTTAAAAATTCCTTGTTTCAGATCTGAATTATAATCATCTTTCAAAAATTCTCACGTTTATTTCAGAATTACATATACTGTACAGTCCCGGTAACTGCCAGTCTGACGGGGCTGTAGGAGAGTATAATTCAAAGAATTCGACACTTATTTTGTACACCCACTCTGCTCCGTCGTATAACCACGCTGCGTTGGAGCTGGCACTTTGGGATATGCGCAGAGACTCGCAGCCCCTCGCAGTCGCTTAAGTGGAAGACACGATGGAGTGTGCGTCAAAATACGTGTGGAGGAGAAGTGGCAAAAAGTGGAAGTTACGGAGCTTGCAGTTAGCGGGAGTGTACTGCAATTGCTTCGAAACATTTCCTATTCCAACTAAAAATTCGAATTTTTCTCGAAAATTCACTGTCCCAAGTCGAAACTAAAATTCTTCTCGAAAATGTTCTCTTGAAAGTCAAGAGTTATCGTTCTTTTGGAAAATTCCCTCTACCAGATCTGAATTAATATTTTTTCAACTATCTGGTCTAATTTAGAATTACATACAATTGCTTCAGAAAATATCCTTTACCAATTAAAAATTGTAGTTATTTTGGAAAATTGTTCTGTGTTGAAATTGTAATTATTTTGAAAAATTCACTGTTCCAAATCAGAAATATCATTCTATTCAGAAATTCCCCGCTCCAAGTCAAAATTGTCTGATCCAATTCAGAATTGCATACTTGTAATTGCTTCAGAACATTTTTTGTCATTCACAAAATTATAAATTTTCTCGAAAATTCACTGTTACAAATCAGAATCATAAATCTTTTCGCAAATTCCATGCTCCAAGTAAAAATTGTAATTCTTTTGGAAAATTTCCTGTTCCAAATCGGATTCACAATTCATTTGGAAAATTCTCCGTTCGAAGTTAAAATTGTAATTCTTTCGAATTTTTTGTTCCAACTCAATATTTTAGTTTTTTATGACACATGCACGATTTCAGCCCTTCTCGAAGTCTATTAAGCGGGGCTAAAGCTCTACTTTTTACTCCCTCGGGAGTAAAAAGTGCTCTTTACTCCCAACACGGAAAAAAAAGTCTTGGGACATTTCCTAGATTAGTGCTGGACTTTTGGACGGGTCATCATTTTTATAGAGTCTCGTATACTTTCTATAAAGTGGTCATAAATTTCCATGGAAAAATAAAGAAAAGTCATAGAAGTTTTCAAGCACAGTCAAGGAAAACAGTCTTGGAATTCTTATCAGACAGTTTACAAAGAAAATGTATGTAGTCATGAGATGGCTATAAAAAAACTCTTCATATTTTCAAAGACTTGAATTGAATAAGTGTGTGATTCAGAAGCAAAGAACTCGAATACGAATCAGGGAAACACTCCATGACTGTCTGCGAGAATTTGCACAGGCGCGCTCAGTTGTGACGCTCATTGACAAATGCAAATTGGTATGAGTGTAGTAGACATTGGACGAAGATTCAGTGCTCCCAAACTTCGGATCTTTTTTCACTGCGCATGCGTCAAGTCGGCAACCAGATATGTTAACATTGGCTTGCTTATTTAAAATGATTAAATGTGCAAATCAATTGTTTACAATAAAACGTAATTGTAAAATGCATAGAGATATTAAGAATGATTTTATTTTATTATTATTTATGATAAAAAAAGGTATGCCTTTCTTCGAATTTAAAATCGTTCGTTTATTTTTACAACTGGTCGAATAAAGGATTTAAATCTCCAAGATTTAGATGGGTGGAAAAATGTTATTCACATGCGACCTTGTTCTGCTAGATATCAAATTCCTTCAACAAAGTTGCAGGATTGTTTCTTAAACGAACATTTACAAGCTGCAACATTTTTAGTGGCATTAATTATTCGTACGTCTTTCTCTATCTTCGCGATATTACTTATAACACACTTATTTCTATTCAAAATAAATTAGAGGATATACTTCCGAAAAGGACATATGTCCGATTTTCTTCGGGCTCCGTGTACTTATGTATTTTGACGCGCTGATTACGAATATGATAGTGAAAATTGGCGCAAATTTGATTTTCATGGTGAAAACAATAAAAAACCCATAAAAATCATGGTTTTTTGCATTTATCTCAGTAATGGTTCAAAATTCAAGAAAATGTTTCCAACAAAAGTTGTAGAACCCATCGAAATACACATTTTATGTTTGAAGCATTTTTTTATAGGAACGACAGTTTCCCTGAAAATCAGTAGTAAATCGATTTTTGTGACCAGTCATATGGGTGCCCTCCACGGCGCTGGAAAAGGGGTGGGGTACAGCCTTACATTTTTGTTCTGACCAGTCGCAGGGGTGCCTTCCCGCCCCCCACACGGCGCTGGAAAAGGGGTAGGTGTACGACCTTACATTATTTTTGGGACCAGTCACAGGGGTGCCTTCCCGCCCCCACACGGGCGCTGGAAAAGGGGTAGGGGTACGACCTTACATTATTTTCGTGACCAGTCGCAGGGGTGCCTTCCCGCCCCCCACACGGCGCTGGAAAAGGGGTAGGTGTACGACCTTGCATTATTTTCGTGACCAGTCAAACGGGTGCCTTCACGCCCCCCCACGCGGCGCTGGAAAAAGGTTTTTCTCGAAAACTATCACTCGTACGAAAAAATGTATGCAATGAAAAAAGTGTGTTTTAATGAGATCTACAACTTTTATTTGAAAAATTTTTTTTTATTCTGCATATTAGCTGAGATGAACGCAAAAAACCATGATTTTTATGGGGTTCTCATTGTTTTCACCATGAAAATCGACTAGTCGCCAATTTTCACTATCATATTCGTAATCAGCGCGTCAAAATACATAAGTACACGGAGCCCGAAGAAAATCGGACATATGTCCTTTTCGGAAGTACACCCAAATTAGAAGATGGCTATTCTTACATTGCAAAAACAGGCTGCATGCAGGTTTTATTTTCCAGTTCGTATTTCTGTATATGAAATATTTATAAAAATATTAAAATAAAATATCAGACTGTGTCTCATAATAGAATAAATTGTGTTTGTTTTTCATCACAAAAAATATTTACATAAAAGCCATCTTCACATTCATAATTTTAATAAATAATAAAAAGTTGTTTAGAAGTTAATCGAGTCACCACAAATACTTCTTGAAACACTGAGAGGTCCCGAGATATTACGAATCAAATATATGGATTATTCTTTTCAAAAAGATACACAATAATTGTTTAAACAATTTACTTATTTATTTAACAAAATTTAATATTCTGATATAGAATCTAAAATACTTTTCGCGGATTATTGATAAAATTGCTATTTCTCATCAAAAATTTCATTTAAAATAACCATTTTTTTAATAACAATCTATAAATGTACTTTCGAATCTATCTCAATAACTTTTTCATCTTTTAGGAGTGTCAAAGCCAGTAGGTTTTTGATCAAGTTGAAAATTTTGTTCATCAATAATTTATTGATATAATTTGATAAATACATCAGTTTCATAAAAATAAATTGTTTTTAATGCTGCAACTTATGAACAGTGCGTCTCATAAAAAGAGCACAAAGGACAAAAAGTTTGAATTTTTTTTTTACTTGTTACTGATTTCTTCAATCAAGAATCAAATTCTTTGATTTAAAGAATAAAAATAACTCAATTCAATTTTTAAATAGCAATTTTATCATGTGCCGTAGTACTATGTCAGTGCCGTAGTACTATGTCATTATTTATTTGTACTACATATGAAATGGTCTGAAAAAAGTTCTATTATATGGATTTTATATTTTTTCCATAGAATCGAACAGTGCAATTAGTCAAAAACTTTCCTTGAAAAATTATATTTTTCTATTATTCAAATAAAAATTGTTTAGACAATGTGCTTAATTTAATAAGCAAACTCGGTCTTGCAGCAAGCTGTCTAATTCGCAGCAGTTGTGTTAGTCTCGTGTCTAGAGTATAGGTAGTTCAAATCCCCGCAGCGTGCGTCCGAGCTTTTAGAGCTTAAAAAGCGTGCGATTAATGTAAGTAGTAATTGTGTGTTACAATGTGTTCAAATAAATATATAAGTTAAATATAATAATATTCTGAATTTAAAGAAGAATTTTTTATTTTTTATTAGCATAAATGGCTAGCTTGACAGTTTAACTGACTATGCTGGACGCAATCTAAGAAGTCTTATATTTCACAGACTCGGTAAATGAAAATTTCCAGCACTTTTTTTTCTCCTTGTACGGACTGAAAAGTCACGTCAGAGGTGAATAATGAAAATTATACTTTTATAAGCTCGCATTTTATGATAACGAGGGTTGCCTTTTATATTTAGGGAATGGGCAATCCTGCGGCTGTCATCTGATGACCGATGACTCTATCGTTAAGTTTGACTTTTTTAGTGATTTTTTACTCCAAACGTTTTGACGTGCGGGCGCAAAATGTGTCGTATACAGTGACTTGAAAATTTCATCTCGAGAAAAAAATGTAATTGAATCGTGAACATTTACATGCAATCATTTTTTTACAACTTTCGACGTGGATTATCTCAACGAGAGTGCATCGATAAACTTTATTTGACTTTTGGCGTAATGCGCCATAAAAAAAAACTGTGTATCGGTGGTTCTCCGAATTTAAACGAGGCCGTGGTTCGCTGACCAACGAAGTTCGAGAAGGTCGTCGAAAATCAGTCGTCCCAAAAAACATTGATGCTGTGCGTGAACTGGTACTGAAAGATCGTCATGTGACTTATCCTGTCATTCAGGCGTCCTTAGGCATTAGTGGGACAAGCATACAGTCAATATTGCATGAAAAAGTGGCTGTCAAAAAAATGTGTTGCCGTTGGATCTCACATAATTTGACAATAGCTCAAAAAAGGCTTGTGTGGAGCGGTCATTTCAAGTCACTGTACGCGACACAAATTCCGCCCGCACGTCAAAAAATTATGAGTAAGAAATCACTAAGAAAAGTCAAACTTAACGATATAGACATCGGTCGTCAGATGGCAGCAGCAGGATCGCCCATTCCCGAAACATAAAAGGCAACCCTCGTACCAGCCGACACACCGTATAACTGTGAGGAAATTTTGGTTGCAGATAATAGAATTTTGCGACTATTTATGGAAAGTTACCATATATAACTGATCAAATTACCGCTCTATCATTCACGGTAAGTTATTCAAGTAAGTTACCAAATTAACGAAAAATTTAATAAACAACCCCGCACACAATACACGGGAAAAAAACATTCGGTCAAATTGGACGAAACTGTGAGAAATGATAGATCTCGAGGTCCTGATCAAAAGTTCTATGGCCATAACCACCCAAAATGAACTGCTGAGGAGCTAGAGGTCGTCCAAAGTCAAAAATAGTCCGAGATTGAATACATTATTTATGAATATATCAAACGGTATCAAAGTTAACTAATAATATGCATATATGTACATGAGTTATGTGAGTTACACGTATATATATATATATATATATATTGCTCATATAACTCATGTAGATAGATAGACGTTTATTTTTCAGCCTGCTGGCCTTAAAAAATTGACTTGCTTACACATCCATTTTTACAGAATTTTCTTAAAACTAACCCTTAAAAACTAACATCCATCCATTCCTTATCTCTAAGCCGCACGCTCTTATCGCCTTGCCTTCCTCGCTCGCATGTCCCTACTTTTCCGCATTGCCTCGCTTGCCAACCTCTGTTTTCGCTCTAATACCTAGTCCTGATCTACTATTTATAATATTTACATGTTACTTATATCTACTTTCTCTCCTATTTACAATCTTTCCGTCTCCATTCCTCTTCCTCCTTCCTTCTCTTCATCTCCATCTTACCCAACACCCCCTTCACCCATGCTACTGCCCTTTTTCCCCCTTTTCATGCAACAATACCTCCATGCTTATCTCACTTCTTTCCACCTCCACGCACTCCTCAAACCAGTGCTTCACTCTTGCATCCCCCTTTCCACACAGTTCACACATCCTCTTCTCCCGAGAGAGCCAGAATCTATTGAAACCCTCCATGCACCCACACCTGATCCTCGCTGTAAGCTCCTGACTTCCTTTCTCTCCTTTCTCACGTAATTATTGCGCTGTTGCCCTTGGCATAATCCACACATAGTTTCCGTTAAATCTTGACTCTCTTATTCTCTCTTTCCTTACTGTCTTCTCTCTCCATGCCGTTTTGCTTAACCAAGTCATAAACCTTCCTTCCTCGTGCATCCTTCTCACTTCATCCATCTGCAGTCCATTCATTCTAAAGTACCTTTCCCTCTCAGCCTCCATCTTCCTACCCCCTCCCCTGTTCTCCTTCTCCCACCAACACTCTCTAAACAGCCTACTTCCCACCTCTTCCAAAAATTTGTCCTCATATTTACACGCCCGGCTACCTGCTAGAATTCCTACACTCGTTCTCCACGTCTCCCTCCTGACAATATAATTAGGCGTGTTCCTTGCCAACTCCAGGGTCCACTTTACATACCTCTCCTGCCTTCTATTTACCTCTTCACTTTCCTTCCACCCCCACACCTCTACCCCATACAATAGCACACTCATCACTAGTGAATAAAATAATTTCATTCTCCTTCCAAAATTATCTGCGAATAACTTCTTTCCCAACCCCCACACCTGCATCATCGCCACATTTGCCCTCCTCACGCTCTCCTTTATGTGACCATCCACTCCCCCGTTCCTTCGAAACACGAAGCCCAGGTACACAAACTCTTTCACCTCCTGCGCGTCCTTTCCCTTCCACTTTCACTCCCTTCCCTAATCCCTTCCCCCTCCTTTTCTGAACACCATAACCTTGGACTTTTCCGCATTCAGCTCTAACCCCTTTTTATCCAGGCATATTCTCAACCTCTTCATCATCCCCTTTGAGGCCTCCTCGCTGCTTGCCAGCAACAGGATGTTATCTGCATACGCTAGTGACCAAATTCTAACCCCTCCTATCCTGACTCCTACCACCCCGGCCTCCAGCTTACTTTCCATATCCGCAATTAAAATCGCAAGAAGCGTTGGGCTAAGTGGACATCCTTGCCTTAACCCCCTATCCGTCCAGAATCCCTCTGAGATCCCCTCCCCTCCTCTTACCTTGTCTTTGGCCTTCATATATCTCCCTATCAATTAGGCCTCTCTCTACTCCCCTATCCTCCATCGCCTCCCACAACCTCCCCCTATCTACCGATGGAAACGCGCCTTTGAGATCCACAAAAAACGCGTACACTCTCGTCCCCTTCTTCACTAATTCTCTATCCACCACGTGCTGCAGCACGTAAATATTGTCGATAACACTCCTACCCGCCCTAAATCCCGCCTGCGTCTCCGGCAATATTCCTTTCCCCTCGACATCCTTCCGCAGACACTCTGCCACCACCATCGCGTATACTTTATACGCCGTATCCATTAGCGTAATCCCTCTATAATTTTCCTGCTTATCTCTATCCCCTTTCTTATACACTATTAACCCTTCCCTCCACCCTCCTGGGAATCCCTCGCCCCTCCATACTTTCTTCACTACCTCCTTTAGCCTCTCCCTAACTTCTTGTGTACTAAACAGCCATGCTTCGTTCTCTACCCCATCCAGCCCTGCTGCTTTTCACCTTTTCAACTTCCTTATCTGCTTCTCTATCTCCTCGTCATCCAACTCCTCCATCTCTGTCTCCCCCGTTCTTCTACTTCCCCCCTCCGTCTTCCTTGAATCTGAGCCCTGGAAAGATTCTTTGAAAAATTCCTTCCACTCTCCACTGCCTATATTCTTACTGACCCCCACCCTACGCTTCCTAAACCTATTTATTATCTTCCAGACGTCCCCCTCTGTCCCTTTGACCATCATATACTATCTATTGTACCTCGAATCCATAATCTTTCTCTATCTCTCTTCTCCTTGTCTTACTAATAGCTGTAATTCTATGTTCTTCCAATCCACAACCCCTTCCTGTATATCACAAACCCTCCTAATTTTTTTCCTTTCTTCCTCCCATTTCGAATTTCCTAAATTGCCTCTTGTGTCCTTGTTCCGAACTTCGTCCAAGCATACTTGTGCTATTCTGCTCCCCTCTTCCATTTTCAGCTTCTCTTCAAACCTCCAGGCTCTCTTAATTCGTCTAGTTATCATGTTTTCCCTTCCCATTTCATCCCTTATCATGTATCCTGGGCAACTCCAACTAACCCCCATTACGCATCTCAGAAATCTCTCATGCATGCTTTCCACTTTCCTATGTACCTTCCATCCCCAGACCTCCATTCTATAACACAACACCTCCCAAACCAAAGCATCAAACAACCAAATCCTCATTCTCCAATCGTCATTGAACCTTCTCTTTCCTATACCCCATACTTGGCCCATTACTTTACTCGCAACATTCGATTCTTTTCCTCACCTGCACCTCGTTTCCCCCTCCTGCCTCAAACCAAAAACCTAAGTAACAGAACTCCTCCACACTTTCCACTGTTTGTCCGTTCATCTTCCAAACGTAACCTATTTTGTTCTTTCTATTTCTGAAGCACATCACCTTGGTCTTCCCTACGTTCGCCGTCAGTTCTTTTGTTCCCACATACTCTTCGAAAATTCTTGTCATTAGGTTCATCCCCTTCTCATCGTCTGCTAATAGAACTACGTCGTCCGCGTATTCTAGAGAGTATAGTTTGCTATTACCCAGAATCGTCCCCCTTTTCCCTTTCTCCTTTAGCTTCTCCTCTAGGTTCGCCAGCAGCATATCAAAAAGTAGCCGACTCAACGGACACCCTTGCTTACAAGGGGAAGGCCTCCTATGCGAAATTCAAATTTTGACGAGACCACTTTTAATCGAAAGAGAATCGAAAATAAACGAAAGTACTTCCGGCGTTTTTCCCATTGGAACGTAGTTTTTTTAGAATGAATTTTCAAAGTTTCAGGTCGGCGAGACCCCCGAGCGAGCACGAGTTCGAGCGACATACTTTCAGCAACCGCCGATGGCGCAGCCGTGAAGAGCCCGGTTGGCCACCACGCTGCTGCTGGTTCGAATCCTATTTTCGTCATTAAAAAAAAAAATTTTTGTTCATTATTGTGTAACACCGAATCCATTTCAAATCAGGCAGGTTCTACACTTGAAGTTTCAGAATCTCTCGGGGACAAAATATGTTGCTTTTCAGAGGAAATTAGGCGATACTTATTTTTGCGATCTGAGAAAAAAATTTTGTTTACAGAGTCATGCTTTTTTGAATTTTTGGCTTTTTTTCTAAAAACCCCCAATTTTTTCTTCAAACTCGTATAACTTTTGATCTGATTCAGATAATTACGGTTTCTTTCCAGATTCTGGTAGAGTTTATCGCCTTCTTTTGAAATCCGCCAAGAACTTAAAAAAATCTTCAAAATTAACCAAATGGCGGCAGCCTTTCTGAAAATGTTAAAAGTCGATTTTCTCAAAAAACCCACACTTATATTTTTTTTCGAATTTGTACTATCATAAGGAAAATACCTTGTGAGTTTAATGCGGGCTAAATAAGTTCTGTGGGCAGGAGAATTTTTTTTGATAAAATTGAATTTTCGCATTTTTCTTGAAAACAACAGATACGAAAAAATGTTGAGAAAATAGTTTGCACATTCAAAAAAGTTCTACAAAAAGTTCCCTTACGCATTTATGATATCTTGTACCATTTCCGAGAAAAATGAAAAAATTCAATTTTCATAAACAAAAAATTGTCTTCGTTCCTGGCTTATGGAAATACCCACCATTTTTGTTAAATATTAAAAAAATATATACGTTCAAATGAGGAAAAATGCATGTTAGTTTTACGCGGGCTGAACAATTTTTATCATCCAAAAATTATTTTTCATAAATTCGAATTTTGAAATTTTTTGCTGAAACAATTTAAGTTACAAAATGAATGTCAAGATAAGAAATTTTTTGATTGAAAAGTTTTTATATTCAATATATTTAAATATATTTCACATTTATCCAGGTATTTTTTAACAATGTATAAAAACTTAATCTGAATCTCAGTTGAAAAAAATAAATAATACCTGGATTAATATTTAACAAAAATGGTGGGTATTTCCATAAGTCAGGAACGAAGACAATTTTTTGTTTATGAAAATTGAATTTTTTCATTTTTCTCGGAAATGGTACAACATATAAATGCGAAAATCCGATTTTATGAAAAAAAATTCTCCTGTCCACAAAACTTATTTAGCCCACATTAAACCGCAATGATAGTACAAATTCGACAAAACATTGACAAAAATAAATCGTAATTATCTCAATCAGATCAAAAGTTGTACGAGTTTAAAGAAAAAATTGGGGGTTTTTAGAAAAAAAGGCAAAAGTTCAAATACGCATAACTCAGTAAAAAATTTTGAAATGGATTTGGTCATAAATAGCTTTTTTTTCATCATTTTACATCGTCTGTTATGCTTTTTAGGTTCATTCTATTTTGAAAAAGTACAATTTTTACAGGAAAATAAAATACCAACAATATTTTTGTTTTAAAAAAATGTTATTATTTATTATTCGCAAACTTGAGGGTGGTAATCGTCGTAAAAGTGTGAGGATGCCATCAAAATTCATTCCATTGTGCACCACCAGTTGAGCACCCCATCGTTTACTAATATGATCAAGTACGCGTGGTACGCTTCGAAATTGTTACCGCAAAGGGTTGCATTTGACAATGTCAACGAAGTCTGCTTCCCGCTATCATTGACACGTAAAAATTGCGAGTGCGGCGATGTAGCGTTTATAAGATGTGCTCACTGCAACGAGACATTGTGTTTCAAGTGCTTTTACGACGATTACCACCCTCAAGGTTGCGAATAATAAATAATAACATTTTTTCAAATAAAAAAACCGTTGGTATTTTATTTTCCTGTAAAAATAGAACTTTTTTTAAATTAAATGAACCTAAAAAACATAACAGACGATGTAAAATGATAAAAAAAGCTTTTTATACAATAATAAACAAAACAAAAATTAACAAAAAAATTGGGAGAATAGGATTCGAACCAGCAGCAGCGTGGTGGCCGATCGGGCCTTTTATCGCTGCGCCATCGGCGGTTGTTGAAAGTGTGTCGCGCGAACTCATGGTCGCTCGGGCGTCTCGCTGACCCGAAACTTTAAAAATTCATATTAAAAAACTACGGCCCAATGGGAAAAACGCCGGAAGTAAATTCGTTTATTTTTGATTCTCTCTCGATTAAAAGTGGTCTCGTCAAACTTTGAATTTCGCAGAGGAGGCCTTCCCCTTGTGAGTTAAATCTCGTCTTCTTAGAGTTTAATCTTATACTATAGGACTCGAGGGTTTAAGAAGTAGATGCAAATTAACAAATAAATTCATTTGTCGGTCGCAGCTTACAATGAAAACATAAATTCGCATCATCTCAGGGAGTCTGACAAACATACAGTCGCGCGGTTGTAACAAGTTAAGTCAGAAAAGTATAGAAATGATCATGCATTCCGTGAAACATGATTTCTAGCGTCCTAATGCGCAATTGGTCGCTCGGTACATCGAATCGAAAATATCGAAATACTAACTCGGTATAATTTCTGCGAAATATATTTATATACCAGGTGTCCCATTTTAATCAATTCACGTAGATAACTTATGAATTTGACTTTTTCGGAAAATATGTTCCAGACAAAAGTTATTGGGTTCGCAGGGGGACATCTGATAATGACCTCGACATTGACCTTGAACTTGACCTTAGAGGTTTTTTCAAGGTCAACTCTGTTTTTTTTAAATGGGAATCCCTATTTTTGACACCAGATTCGAAAAGAGTGGAAAATTTTACGTCTGAAATGATATTTTGAAGTTTTTTTTCGTGACCCTGATAATGTCATTTCAAGGTCAAATGCTAAAAAACTGCCTGGTAGCTGTTTATCTAAGTTTTCTGGCGGAACGAACGTTGTGAAGATACCTCAAGTATGACAGCGACCTCAACAATGTTGACCTTGAGGTCATTTTTCGAGGTCATTCAAAGATGAGAATGATTCTCCAATGGGAAACTTTGATTTAGATACAGGATTCAAAAAAGAGAATAATTTAAACGTGGAAATGTGACAAAAACCTTGCCCTTTTGATCAATATCCAATGTCATTCGAAGGCCGCATTTTTTCAGTTCCAAGGTCACAAACCCCAAACCCACAAACCCTAAGATAACAAACATTATGTTATACCGCCAGTATTAGCATTAGTCGATACTCACCACGAGGAGGTTGCTTGGTCGGATGTCGAATATCCTTTATCCCTGAAAAAGGCTGGTTTCGTGTAAACTTACTCAATCCATGAAATGTTCAAAAGTTGCACCATTTATTTGTTGACAAAGTTCGATTCGTCGATGGAAATGTCTCATAGTGTTCAATAATACTTCACGTGGAATGTTTGAGTACGCTGTCCTAATTCTTACAATCATGTTTTCTGTCGTAGTAGGTCTTGTGCGGTAAACTATGTCTCGTAGATAACCCCACAAATAAAAATTGGGTGACGCAAGGTCAGGTGACCTTGGCGGCCATTCAACGGGGCCTTCTCTACCTATCCACTGACCTGGAAAAATTTTATTCAGAAAATCTCTAACGAGAAGAGCGTAGTGTGGGGCCACGCCATCCTGTTGTAGCCACATTCTCGCTCGTGTGAATAGGTCGACGTTTTCAAGTAACATTGGAAGTTTGTCTCGGAGTAACTGTAAATGACTATCTTTATCGACATTGCAATCAAAAAAATATGACCCTAATCAATATCCATTAACGATACCACACCAAACAGTTACACTCCAGCAATGTTGATGGTCAATCTCTTGCATCCAATGAGGATTCACCGGAGATCAATAATGAGAAATATGTCGATTTAATACTCCAGTACTTTTGAACGTAGCCTCATCACTGAAAGGACGTAATTGAAAAAATTATTGTCATTATTAATTTGTTGCACTGCCCACTCACAAATTCTCATGCTGCGAAGATGATCTTCTTCAACACAATAGGCTTTATAGCTTGAGCGCCAGGGGAGCTCTCCATGGGCTTCCCGCCCGTTTTAAAACTAAAAAAAAACTAAAGCTTGGTTTAGAGTTATCGGATATGGATGAGACCCTGCAGACCGTAAATATCTACTGTAGTAGCTCTAGGAACACCCAAATTTCTTTCAATTTTCCGTACACTTATGCGGGGATCTAAATGAACCATGGCTAGTACAGCAATAAATCGAGGATTATTTTGATGAACTTTTTCATTTCGTCTTCTCCTTAGTCGAAGAAAATGTCCTCGATGACTACGAATCTGAATATTACGTATTAAACCTTGATTAGCATGTTTTCGGTCAGGAAATCGTTCATGATATAATGCAGCTGCTCTTAGGTAATTTCGTTGAAATTCATCTAAAACAAGCAGAATGTCAACAATTTCGTTGAGAGTATAGTCCGCCATTTTCTTGAAATGATTACTTTTGAAGTTAATTCAAGATTGATAACGAAACATACGATGTGAAGAACTGAATTAAAAACAAATTGGATACGCTTCTTCCAAAAACTACTTTTGACATATGAAAATTACAGTTGACAAGTTTAAAAGACAAAGAAATACGTGAATAATTTCTTAAGTGAGGAAATGTGGATAATTGCACTTGATAAACCAAATTTAGTACTCGTACGATGTGGACGTAGTAAATTCTATTTCCTTTGGGGTGCTTGATAAGAAAATGATGATTGCTGCTGTTTGCAGAAAGATCCGCGAACAGGAAACGATCGCAGCAATCGTCATATGTTTGTCATGCACCCCAAAGGGAATAGAATTTACTACGTCCACGTCGCGCGAGTATAAGATTTGGTAAATCAATTGCAATCATCCACATTTATTCACTTAAACGCTACTGCAAGTAGCGGTCTGCAGGGTCTCATTCATATGACATAACTCTAAACCAAGCTTTAGTTCAAGAAGATCATCTTCGCAAGGATGAGATTTGGTGAGTGGGCAGTGCAACAAATTAATAATGACAATAATTTTTTCAATTACGTGCTCTTCAGTGATGAGGCTACGTTTAAAAGTACTGGAGTATTAAATCGACATAATTCTCATTATTGATCTCCGGTAAATCCTCATGGGATGCAAGAGATTGACCATCAACATGGCTGGAGTGTAACTGTTTGGTGTGGTATCGTTGATGGTTATTTAATAGGTCTATATTTTTTTGATCGCAATGTCGACAGAGATAGTTATTTACAGTTAATCCGAGACAAACTTCCAATTTTACTTGAAAACGTCGACCTATTCACACGAGCGAGAATGTGGCTGCAACAGGATGGCGCGGCCCCACATTACGCTCTCATTTCCATCGACGAATCGAACTTTGTCAACAAATAAATGGTGCAACTTTTGAACATGTCATGGATTGAGTAAGTTTATACGGAACCAGTCTTTTTCAGGGCTAAAGCATACTCGAAATCTGACCAAGCAAACTCCTCGTAGTGAGTATCGGGTAATGCTATTGCTGGTGGTACAACATGTTTGTTATCTTAGGGTTTGTAGGCTTGCGGTTTATGACCTTGGAACTGAACAAAATGCGGTCGTCGAAAGACATTGGATATTGATCAAAAGGTCAAGGTTGTCGTCACATTTTCACGTTAAATTATTCTCTTTTTTTAATCCTGTATCCAAATCAAAGTTCTCCATTGGAGAACCATTCTCACCTTTGAATGACCTCGAAAAATGATCTCAAGGTCAACATTGTTGAGGTCGTTGTCACACTTGAGGTATCTTCACAACGTTCATTCCGCCAGAAAACTTATATAAGCAGCTACCAGGCAGTGTTTTAGCATTTGACCTTGAGTTGACCTTATCAGGGTCACGAAAAAAACTGTAAAATGTCATTTCAGACGTAAAATTTTCCACTCTTTCCGAATCCGGTGTCAAAAATAGGGATTTCCATTTTAAAAAACAGAGTTGACCTTGAAAAAACCTTCGAGATCAAGTTCAAGGTCAATTTTGAGGTCATCATCAGATGTCCGCCTGCAAACCCAATAACTTTTGTCAGAAACATATTTTCCGAAAAAGTCAAGTTCATAAGTTATCTACGTGGATTGATTAAAATGGGACACCTGGTACATGCATTCTCGCTGCCTATGGTTAATCAGTCGAGGCAATTAACTCGGGTACATAGTAAGAGTTATCGCGGCCTAGTAATGCGGAGGGGAATATAACACAGCCACACACAAAAAATCGTTTTTCGGGCCTGGAGGTCAGACCATGTTGACTATATATTTTTTTGGGTCGCTGAATCCGAATCCGCGGTCCAAGAAACCCCAGCACGTCAGGGTTCTGACATAACCTCATTAAACCCCAAAAAATTTAATTTTCTCAAGTCCGGGGGTCGGACCCTGTTTATTATATGTTTTTGGGGTCACTGAATCTGTATCCGAGGTCCGAAAACCGTCAGCACGTCAGATTTCTGACATAACCTTAAAAACCTCATACAATTTTTTTTTATTCCGGGGGTCAGACCATGTTTATTATATGTTTTTGGGGTCGCTGAATCCGAATCGCATAAGGAAATTTTTTGCTGCAAAAGGATTCCTATTGAGAGAAATGAAAATCCTATCAACCTCAAATTTAAAAGGAAATTCCATTTAGGTCAAGAAACGTCCTTTTGTTACAAGAGGAAATTTCTCTGAGTGGCAGACATACGTAAGTCGGATGAATTAATTTCAGGAGTTTCTTTGAAAACCAAAACTCGGACGTGCTGGAGTTTTTTAGACCACGTATTCGGATCCAGCGACCACAAAAACATATAGTAAACATGGTCTGACCCCCGGACTCGCCAAAAAAAGTTTTATGAGGTTTTTTGAGGTTGTGTCAAAACCCTGACTTTCTGGGGGTTTTTGGACCTCAGATTCGGATTCAGCGAGCCTAAAAACATATAATAAACATGGTCTGACCCCAGATATGAAAAAAAATTATGTGAGGTCTTATGAGGTTATGTAAGAACCCTGACGTGCTGAGGTTTTTTGGACCTCGGATTCCGATTTGGCGACACCAAAAACATATAATAAACATGGCCTGACCCCCAGACTTGGAAAAAAATCGTATGAGGTTTTATGAGGTTATGTCAGAACCCTGACGTGCTGGGGTTTTTTCGACCTCGGATTCGGATTCAGCGACCCAAAAAAATATATAGTCAACATGGTCTGACCTCCAGGCCCGAAGAATGAGTTTTTTTTTGTGTGGCTGTGTAATTAAATCGAAAAGTGTCGAAGTACCAATAATTCCGCTCAACATGAGTTCTCGCGGCCAAATCAGTCGAAGGCAAATCGATTAATAAATTCTTACGACCTAATTGGCCGAAGTCAGACATAGTTTCTCGCGAATAATGAGTCGAAGGCATAAATTCTCGCAACCTAATCAGTCGAAGGCAAACATAAACTCTCGCCATCTAATCAGTCGAAGGTAAACCTAAATTCTCGCAACCTGATCAGTTGAAAGAAAACATAAATTTTCACGACCTAAGCAGTCTAAGACAAATAATAAATTCTTGCAATCTAAGCAGTCGAAGGCAGATGGATTAATATAATTCCTCGCGGCTCTAATCAGTCAAGGCAAACATAAATTCTCGCGATCTAATCAGTCAAAGGTGAACCAAAATTCTCGCAACCTTATCAGTCGAAGGTAAACATAAATTCTCGCGACCTAATCAGTGGCAGGTAAACATGAATTCTAGCGATCTAATCAGTCGAAGGCAGATCGATTGATATAATTTCTCGCGGCCCTAATCAGTCATGCAGCGAGGATAAGCTAACTAAAGAAAAATAACGATACAATAAATCCACAGAACCTTAATTCTCGCGGCCTAATACTTAGTAGTGCGGCAAATACTAATCTATAACGAGATCAAGAAAAATTCCACGAAAGATAAAAACAAAATTTTCGAAAAACATCGAAATCTAAGAATTAGTCTCACGAGCATGTCGAAATGCCAAACCCTACGCCACGATTGGTAAGAGGATAGGCAGCTTTATCAGCGTACACCGTGTGAGTCTATCAGCGGACTAGTCCTATCCGAGAGGTGTAAGGATCCCTTCCCAAGATTCCCAATGTTGGTAAAAACTCACGGTTTCGCTGCAGATGACTGGCAACTGTAACTAGAAGGAGATGTCCGCTCTGCAGGATCGCTTCGGGTGGAGAAATTATTTAAAATGATTGAAAAAAAGAAAAAATGTTTTGATAAATGAATAACAATGAAGAAATTATTAATTAAGAAAAACTCTTGTAAGTTTAAGAGATATTCAAAAGTTTTGAGATGATTGAAAAATAATTTTGTAAAAATTTCCAGAATAATTTGAAATCTTAACTTATTCCAAAAGAGGTAAAGCAAAATGTAGAGTTTTGAAAATTGGGAAGCGTTTTAAGGGGTTTGAAAGGTTTAAAAATCATACGGCAATTTTTTTAAGTTACTTGGGAAAATTTTAAATCATTTTTTATTTTGAAAAAATAATTTTAAGACAATATTTAGAAATATTAAAAAAAAACACTGGTTTTCATGTATAACTAACAATTAAACAATTATTAATTTTTTACGACTTGAAATAAAATTAATTTATGTTTGGATATAAAAATTTGCAGTTAAACAAAATTATAATTAGTCAATATTTATTGTTTCTGACATAAAATTTCTGAAAGTGATATAATTTTGTAAATTTATAAATTTGTTTATTTATTCTTCAATTTATAAACTTGAATATGATAGCGTAGATTTATATATGTTGAATGTTCGAACTATACAACTTATAAAAGTTAAAAAAATTTAATTTTGCAGTTTAACGGCATTTAATTTGAAAAGTGTTAGAAGTGTTAGAAGTAGAATGTGGTGATGTTTTTATTATTATTTGTTTTTGTTTGGAATAAATTCCATCAATAAATGCATCTTTTGTCCATTTATTAATAGAAAGTAATCGTTTTTCTTTCTTAGTCCTTTTAAACTATATGACTGATATTATTGAGTGATTAGGGTAAAAATAATATGAATCAATATTATTTGTTTTTCTTGTAAAGAAAGTTTATGAAGAAATGCATAGTGTGACCATTCATACATAGAAAGTGATCGTTCGTCATCATTGCCTCCAAATGATATCACTGGAAATGTTTTTTCATGTTCTCGAAGAATTAGCTTCAACAATAATTTCAGGATCCATTTGAAATTCATTCTGGCTCCACTTTAATAAATGGTCAAATTATGCATATGTTTATTAACATTTTTTACGACATAAACAAATTATATGGATTGACAATTTTTTGTCAGCAAATATCAGCACTCATGTGATTTCAAGACGATTACAAAGAAAAACGGTCACTTTCTATCTCTAAATGCCCAAACTGTGCACTTGTTTATAGAAAAAAAAAATATTATCGATTGACAATTCTTCAGCACTAAACATCACCACTTTTACAATTTCAAGACGATGAGAAAGAGAAACTATTACTGTCTGTCTATAAACGACCAAATGATGCATTTGTTTATAAAACTTGTTTATAGACAAAAATTATATGGATTGACAATTCCTTGTGACTGAATATCACCACTTATTTCATTTGAAGACGAGTAGAAAGAAAAAGGATTACTTTCTATTCATAAATGGTCAAAAGATATGCATTTATTGATAGAATTTATTCCAAACAAAAACAAATAATAATAAAAACATCACCACTTGCGTAACTTGAAGATGATTTAAAAAAAATATTACTTTCTGTCTATAAACGACCAAATTATGCATTTGTTTATAAAAAAAAGTAATATCGATTGACAATTCTTTGTCACTGAATATCACCACTTATGTAATTTGAAGACAAGTAGAAAGAAAAACGATCACTTTCTATTTATAAATGATCAAAAGATGCATTTATTGATAGAATTTATTGGAAACAAAAACAAATGATATCGATCGAGAATTCTCCGTCAAAAAACCTCACCACTTGCGTAACTTGAAGATGATTTAAAAAAAAAACTATTACTTTCCGCCTATAAACGACCAAACTATGCATTTGTTTATAAATTTTATTTAAAAAAAAGTGATATCGATTGACAATTCTTTGTCACTGAATATCAACACTTATGTAATTTGAAGACGTGTAGAAAGCAAAACGAACACTTTCTATCTCTAAATGGTCAAAAGATGCATTTCCTTATAAAATTTGTTTATAACAAAAACCAATAATATCGATTGACAAGTCTTTGTCAATAAACATCACCACTTGTGTTACTTGATGTTGACTGGAGAAAAAGTATTGCTTTCTGTCCATTAATGACCAAACTATGCATTTGTTTATAAAATTTGTTTAGAAAATAAACAAATAATATGGAACAAACAATTTTAATAACTACATATTACCACTCATATAATTTAAAGTTACCAAAAAAGAAAAACGATTACTTTCTGCCAATGAAGGCCTCAACTATGCATTTATTGACAGAATTTGTTTATAAAAGAAACAAGTTATACCATACAACAAATTTTCATGATCAAAGATGATCGAGTTGATAAAATGAAGCAATTTCAAGTTACAAAGATAATTTGAAGCAAAATTTGCAATATGTTTACATTTTGTTAATATCACTTGTTTATAACAATTAGATTCGATGAATCGAATTGAATATTCATTGAATTGATTAATCATCCTTGACTCTGGTTTTTGTTTCGATTGAAGGTTGAAGGTAATCCCGAATAAAATGCAACATTACCAAAACTCCCAACAGAAATTGAACAGGTGAACCGATTTTTTTCTATCAATTTTTAATCGTCTCGTAATTATGTAATAAACCTAATGCAGCATATAAACATTCAATTTATGCATATTTTAATAATCATCATTTCGTTCAAGCGGCTCGAATCGTCTCAGGATGCAACAATCGAAAGGGTGGAAGATTTACGAGCGACCCCCTGGGTTCAGCATCCTCGAAAACCGTCACGGTGAATTACGATAAATTCCAAGGGAAATTCGGAGCGCCTGTTTTCGGTTCAACGGGGATACTTTCCCGGCGGCGGATTGCTCGTTCAAAGGCGCAGAAATGAACCACATTTTTGATTAATTAAAAAAACACAAAAACAAGACAAGTTTTCAAAAAAAAGAGGCAAATAGGTTAGGTGCTATGCCCTTCAGAGTATGTGATTTAAATATTACATCGAACAATTCATCCGTTTAGCGGGATTCATGTCAAAACGAATACATGGGCTACAAACCAAGCTCGACGAAACGCCTTAAGGCGCTTCCTCAGGCCTTATTTTTAGCCCATGTATTCGCTTTAACACGAAACCCGCTAAACGGATGAATTGTTCAATGTAATATTTTAACCACATAATCTCAAGAGCATACTGCCCAAAAACAAAGTTTTTTTTTCTCGAAAAATGGTCTTGTTTTTTTTTTACTTAATCGAAAATGTTGTTGATTTCGGCGCCTGGAAACGAGCAATCCGCTACCGGGAAAGAACCCCGTTGAACCTAAAACAGGCGCTCTGCAAGCCATATAGAATTTATCATAATTCACCGTGAAGGTTTTCGAGCATGCTGAACCCAGGGGGTCGCTCGTAAATCAACCGCCCTTTCGATTGTTGCATCCTGACACGATTCGAGCCGCTAGAACGAAATTGATAATTATTAAAATATGCATAAATTGAATTTTTATATGCTGCATTAGGTTCATTACATAATTACGAGACGATCAAAAAAAGTTAGAAAAAAATCGGTCAACCCATTCAATTTCTGTTGTGAGTTTTGGTAATTTTGCATTTTATTCTCGATTTTATTTAAGATTACCTTCAATATTGAGAATATTGGCCGATTTACCTAGTACTTTTTCCAATTTTTTCCAATTATATCATTTTCAAATTTTATCAGCTAATAAAAATTTCATCCATCCATGTTTTGCGCAATTTTAAAGATTGTAACAGTATTCATTGTCGGCGGTCGATTTACTTTGGTCTTTAGCGAAAGACAAATGCATATTCGAGGAGGTTAAATAATTGCACATCGGAGTACATAATTAATTAATTACTCAATTTACGATTAATCAATTCATTATCGCTTCCTCATAGAGGCGTGTTTGGAATGACCTAAATTTTCGAATATACTTTTTTGAAATATTTAGATATAATTCGTCCCTTTGGAAAGATGTCCGTGTGTGTGTGTGTGTGTTTAACTTTTTTCTCTTAACCACATCTGGAAAAGGAAAAGAGCTGTAATCATAAAATTTTGATGGAGTGTAGCTTGGAATGATATCCAGGCGTGATAGGTACTGTGTACTGTCATTAGAAGATATCTTAGTCAAGAAGTAGATATTAGTAAAGAAATAATACTTTCCACGAAACATAGTTTTTTTTGTTTTTGTTTTTCTTTTAAAGGAGGTTGAGAAATGCTTTATGCACTGACCACATTCGAATTTTAGGGAGGAATCCTTGAGGAACGAAGGTGAGTGCCGGACTGACCTAAAAAACGGCCTTACCGACTAAACGAACTCCTTCATACCTGCCAACCCATGTTACCGGAATCCGCTTTCGAATTACTTCAGGAACATGGGTTATAGGGATTTTACGCCACGTTTCAGCATCCCGCTGTTTGTCGCCAACCTGGTCTTTTTCCTCTTCTGTCGGCCGCCCAGCCATGATGCACGCATCGTCCTCAGCAGCGTGTTGTTACCACACATCGGGCTCGTCGGCCTTCGGCATCATGGTTGGGCCTTTCCTAATTTCGCCTTTTTTGACTCTTGTTTCACGGGTAATACGCTCTCTTCTTTTCTGCTTGTCCTAATCCATGTCATCCTTTAAGGGTGATCCGCGTCAGTCTCAGTAGTGTGCAACACCTCGGACCGTCGGCCTTCGACACCCTTTGGGCGATTTTTAGATATTTAGTCTATCAGCAGCTTTTTCCTCCTGTTTTTTCTGCCGTGGGATCTTTTCTGTGTATTTGGTAACGGCTTCCCAGTTGGTTATACTCTCGAGTAGCGCTCTTCTGATATTCTCGGGTGTTAGGACCACTCCGAGTTCACTCCTGAGGGAACTCCTTTCTTCTGCCCAGCGTTCGCACCTGCATAAGGTATGGTCCGGGTCATCCCTTTCACCCTCGCTGTAGTCACAGTCCGGACCTCTTTTCTTATTCATCATGTTCAAATATGCATTGAATTACCCATGTCCTGTGAAAAAATGCGTAAGATAGTAGGTACGTTGGCTCACCATGCCTCCTATTTAACCATGTTGTAACCTCGCTGATGATCTTATGGGTCAATCTCCCCTTTTCCTCTAATCTCCACCTTCCTTCCCACTTAATAAGTGTTTGTACTCTCTCTCTTTCTTCGACTCCTCTGCTAAAACCTTCTTGCTTATAATCATATATTCGTTTCCGCTCTTCTGCTAGAAGGTCAATGGGGATTATGCCTGCTATGACAGCAATAGCTGCACCTGAAACAGTTCTGTATGCGCAGGCTACTCTGAGGGCCCCTTTTCTTTGGACCGCTGCTAGTTTATTCCTGTATTTTTTTATCTTCATGGCATCTGCCCACACCTCAGCCCCGTACAGCATAATCGAGTTTGCCACACTCATCAGCGTTCTTCTCTTGCTGCTTCTAGCTCCAGCAATATTTGGCATGAGCCTAGAGAGCATACCAACTACCGTATCAGCTTTGTCAGCCGCCCTGCATATCTGCGAGTAGTAAGTGAGCTTTGCATCCACCATGACTTCCAAGTACTTCAACACCCTCTTGGCTTGGATGTTTTGTCCTGCGACTTTGAGCTCGAATATTTGTGGGAAGTGCCTCTGTCTGGTGAGTACCACTATCTCCGTTTTCTTGGACGCCAATTCCAGTCCGTGTTCCTGCAGCCAGCTCTCCACTTTTGTTGTTAGTAGTGTCGTTTTCGCTCTAGCTTCTTCTTCTGTGGGTGTCAGAATTACTGCCGCCAGATCATCAGCAAACCCTACCAGAGTGATGTCTTCCGGCAATTCCATCGTGGGAACATCATCACTAGAACATCATCAACCTTCTGACCCTCTTTTTTGCGCCTATCATGACAAAATGTTTTGATAAATGAAGAATGAAGAGATATGACTTCCCGTCACTAGAGAATAGGCTACTTAAGACATATGTATGTACTTATCAACTTGTTCTAATTTCTTATCACTTAGGACAATTTTGCAAATTGCGTTATCATCTTTTCCTTCAAATACTATGATTTTTGTTTTATTTACGTTAATTTTCGGAGTTTTAACAATGATATCCGTAGCATATAGTCTATGCGCCCTCTATATCTTTATTGCTTATAAGCGCTTTTCAAATTGCCCTATATATGCGTTCCTTGAACTCATTCTAAAAATCTACCCGCACTTCAGGTTTCTGTAAATTTTCAATCTTGTTTCGCGCTTGTTTCATTTGCTTGGTTCTCTTTCTTCTCCATTAACTAATTTTTCCCTGTTACAATTTTTTCTTGTTGGATCCCCAAAATTACCTAGCACCCCTCCTGTATCTGTATCCTGACGTTGGACGCCGACCCATCCGTTCATATCTTCTAGCAGAATGATTCTTTCACCATGATCGCAAGTACTTATTGTATCATTTAAAGTGTCCCAGAAGGCGTCTTTGACGTCTCTCTGCTCACTATCAACTGGGGCGTAGCACGCTTTGATAAATAATCTTCTGATTCTTACCTTCATTCTAACCCACGGCAATCTGGGAGATATCTCCTTGATCTTTGAGATACTGTTTTGCTTCTTTATTCATAATCTAACCGACGCCTTGATTACAATCTGATTCACAATCTACTCCTGACCATATTTTGAAAACGCCTTTCAACACCCCATTTTCTATGTTTCTACTTTCGCAACCCTTTTTCTATGTCTCTGATACACATAGAATATTTAGTTTCCTTACGTGCATAGTTTCTCGTAGTTCTCTTACCTTAAGATTACAGAGGGGAGGGGGGGGGGCAATGGAAATCGAGAGACAGTGGCGTAACCATCGGTGTTCCATGTGTTCCGGGAACACGGGCCCCGCAAGCTAGGGGGCCAACAAAGCTTGAAGTCGAAGAAAAAATGTTTAACAGAGGAATGAACCGTAAATGACTAGTCTACCCTCCGAACACAAATTTTTTAAACGGAGCTACGCCACTGTCGAGAGAGTCGTAATTGGTTGACGTTTTATGCTGAGAAGGTCCCCAGCCCTTAGCAGCGTTGCATTAGGTAGAAGTTCCCATGTTTCGATCTGCTAATTCGCGGCCTACCTCTAAACGACGAGCCAATAACTCTTTTTTTTTACGCACAAACCTTGTTGAATCATTATTTGTCGTATCTTGCATAATTTGGCCGTAAAATTTTCATTTTATCGGAAAATGTCATGAGAATAAAACATATAATTTTCAAATTTTGAAAAAAATGGTCTCAAAAATTTTCAAAATGCTCTCACTTTTTGAATTTTGATCAAAAATGGCTGGCTGACAAACTTGACCTTCATTTTAGGATACTTGAAGAGTATGCCAAAGCCCAATCCAATCTGTCAATTCTTTCGAAAGTTATCGTGCTAACAGTCTAAAAATCTACATACATACACACCCGCATACATACACACATACATACAGACACATTCGTAAAAACCTGTTTTTTGGGTTCAGGGGGTCTCAAAACGTGGACATTTGACAAAAACCGGGGGGGGGGGGGGGGGGGGGTCAAATTTTACACAAATTTAATACCTTCTCTTGATAAGAATGTAATAAATGGAATTTATACCAGAATTTGATGTTACATTTACATTTTCATATTTTTCCAAAATTTTGATTCTAACTTACAAACTTGCGAAGTGATATATACGCTGCAGTCCTACTATAAATTTTCCCCTCATAAAAGACCAGGGCTGTTACCATCCATTTTATAGGTAGTTTTCTTTATTACTTTATATGGAAAGATGTTTAGCTTTAGCGTTCGAATTTTTCAATTTTACTGACCGTGAAAAATGTTTGCGAACCGAGAAAAAATCGGGAAATCACCGGGAATTTTTTTCTTCTATCAAAATGGCCACCCTCATATACTACGTACATACTTAAAAATCAGTACTTTGAAAAAGTTTGATTTTCAAGCGCAAAAATTTTCACTTTCATTATGATATTATAAAACCAAAATGGCACAGATAAAACAAAAAAATATTTTTTCAAGAAAAAAAGTTCATACGGCCCTCATTTTTTATGTTTTAGAGAGTCCCGAGATAAAATGAAGGCCATTAAAGGTACCCCCGAGACGGTCTCTATAGCGGGACTGCAGTGTACCTAATTCAAAGGTATGAAAATTTGTGATTCGGATACACGGTTTCCTCTTTCAAAAACAAAAATTACTTTTTTGAAATGTGCGTTACTTTTTTTATTTGATTTTTCAGAACTTTTCTGTTCAAACTAAAAATTTCTTTTCCGTTTATATATGGACAGAATATTTACTACTCATATTTTTAACATCATTTTTTCAGTGAAGTAAATACATTTTATTCTTATTTGAATGTTTATTATTTGAAATTCAAATGCACAAGGTAATCCTGAAATATTGCAAAATCGTTTAGTAATTGCTTTAGTAAGCATTTCACACAATCTTTAGTAGAAAACTACTAATTTATTTTTTTACGGAGCATAACTTAAGAATTGAATTTATTTTATTTAGGAATTACTAATTACTACTTCATTTAGGAAGTAGTATCAACGTTTTAGCACAGGTCCTATACTTTTGTACGCACTTTTTATTTCCATTAATACTGCAAATATTAACCGATTTTCATGAATCTGTTATTCACTTTCTTTTAATTATATAAATTAATTAATTCAGCTAATTAGAATTTCAATTTTTGTAACAAGCAATAATCTCATAATAATAAAAGGGTCTTTCATTCCAGATGATACGACTCGCCGCGGGTTATCTGCCTGGAACGCTTCTCCAATGGTATAGGGCTACGCAGCGAGAGCACAGAAACAGTTACCTCTGAGCGTCACTGCTATTGTACATTTAGGGCCGATTTCACCAACAGCGATTAAAATGGCGATTAACTAA
>CAKNXH010057796.1:0-25890 GCA_932178445.1 Andricus quercusramuli
AATAATATTAAATATTTTCCTCATGACAGATTTAAATATATTTACTTTTTCTCGTAGATGGAGAAGACGATAATGCCCTACTTGAATATTTTGGCTGATTTCCGCAGTAAAGTTCGTGACCATGCGAGATTAGTTGAAGCAACGGATATAGTGGAAGAGTGTGACAGGGTACGGGATGAAGTTTTGCCCAATTTTGGCGTTCGTCTAGAGGACGGTGATTTTTGTAGTATCAAACTCGTGAATAAGGAAGATCTGAAGCGGGAGAAAGAGGCAAAAAAGCGTATCGAAGCGGAAAAAGCGGCAGAGAAAGTGAAGAAAAGGGCGGAAGCAGTTGCGGCTGCGGCTGTTAAAGAAGCGTTGAGGAAAGTGCCGCCATCAGAATTATTTAGGAAAGAGTCTCATAAGTACTCCAAGTTCGACGACAACGTAAGCTTTTATATCTTTTTAAACAATTTCCTTTAAATTAGTACTGAGGATGACGGACAACTGTGCACCAGACCATCTGTGCACGTCGAAATATTGACGTGCCCAGATAGTACCCTACTAACGTTTCACGTGCACAGATGGGATGCTCCTAACTGTGCACGTCGAGATTTATACGTGCACAGACGGTACCCAACCAACGGTTTATGTGCACAGATGGAAGACTCCCAACTGTGCACGCGCACAGATGGTAAACTCCCACTGTTGTGCACGTCTCAATTTGCGAGGGGTATAACTGTGCACGTCGAGTGCCGGTGGTACAGCTGTGCACGTTGTTGGCCACTGGCACAACTGTTTACGAGCACAGACGGGACACTCACAACTGTGCACGTCGAGGGCAAGTGGTAGAACTGTGCACGTTGTTGGCCGCTGACTCAAATGTGCACGTGCACAGTTGGAAGTCTCCCATCTGTACACGTCGACTTCTAAGTGAAAAAAATGATCTTATTAATTGAGACGTGCAAAGTTGAGAGTATCCCATGCATGCACGTGGACTTGTTAAGTGAGCAAATACTGTAAAATGTTGTTCTCATTTTTTTAAGTGATCATTTTTGAGCAACATCACAGTTCCAAATTTGTTTGAATGTCTGATATCGCATTAAATTCAGGTACTGAAAAAGACGTTCCGTAAAAAAATACGTCCAAATATCTTCAATAGTTTCCTACAAAAATGGATTTGAATAAAAATTGTTTTGTGCATAAGTTTAAAACTTTCTTTTTTATGGACCTAGGTTTCGTGAAATTACTTTTCTAATAACTCCCAACAATATTTACTCTGGTTTCGACCAAATTTCCCGGAATTTTCACTGGCTGGACAACGGATATGTAGGAAAAAATTTTTTGGAATTTGTTTACTGTGAAAAAACCTCTTGATCGCTTTGGGAAAAATATAAGTTTCTACTTGGGTTGTGGGACAGTTTCAAATAAAAAAAAATAAAAAAAAGGATTGCGTTTTCTCTCGAAAAGCATCTCATTAATATAAATTCAGCAAAAATGTATTCGTGTTTTTCTACTTTTTATGGGCGGTGCATCAAATACGTCTCCAGATTTTGCCTACTGCTGCCAGTTCAAGACGATGGCAAGTCGAAGTTGTTTGAATAGAATCCCCAGACGGGTTGACAGTTTGCGGAAAACGTTGAAGAATTCCTTGGAATTCATATTGATACTAAGCTGGAGCCTCATTTAAGGCCACGACTATATCCGGGTCACTGTTAACCGCTGGGGCGGAGAGTTCACTAAACAAATGGTGAATCTATATTTGTTACCTACATCTTCTTGACTTATCATAAACTCCATGCTGCTCCTCTATCCAAGGATCTCCGAGAATCAGTGGACCATCGACTTCTTCGCTGGCCAGGAAAGAGGTCTTTGTAGATCGTCCACAAACGCTGATTTCCAATTCCAATTCTCCGAGTATTTGTAAAGTGACTCCAGGCTTTGCTACGTCCACTTGTTCGTGAAAGGGCCTCATTTTTGTGTACTGACTCAAAAGATCAATCCACGCGTCTCGAAGATGTAAACAATATTGCATCAAATGCAGTACTGTTATATTCCCAATATAAAAAAAATCTTCTCATAAACAAGGAAACTAATTTTCTTAAAAAATTTAAAAACGATATTGGTAGGTTATGGCAGATCATGAAAAGTTCTTAATTTTGGTATTCGATGCGTCTCGAAGACACGAACAAATATATTATATACATTATAGTTTTTTTCCAATATTAACAAAGTTTTCGTTCTATCAACAAGACGAACAAAATATTTGTTCAGTTCGACAGAAAAGTATGGCGACAAATAGTTTATAAACAGAGTGACAATAGAGTGAATGATTTCTGAAACAAAGACCTTGGATACTAATGGGCCCAAGTGGGGAACCATACATAACAATTTTGTGAGGCTCCTCACTTGGGGTGATCGCTAGAGAGATTGATCAGCAACCTGGGTCGGAGCAGTGTTGCGGTGTGAACGTGTCATTTGAATAAATAACACGAAAACTCCCGATCAATCTAAAACATCTATACCTAACACCTATATACCTATCTACCTCATACCATATACCGACCTACTTTACACTTATATACCTATTTCACTATTTCCCAACCGAGCAAGTCACGCCTACCCCGAAAGGGAAATGGCTTAATGGTATAATAATAAATCGGCATTGATAGATCATAAGAGGTTATAGAATGCGTCTCAAGGACGCAAACAAATACTCTAATATTGTCATGTTTTAAATATTAAGAAATTTTTTTTCGATATAAACAGAATAGACCATACTTTGAAACTTTATAAATCGGCACTGGTTGGACATAAAAGGTTCATCAATAGGTCAATCGATTCGTCTCAACGACGCGAACAAATGAAGGCTCGGGGAACAAAAGGGCTTAACTCCGTTTCTGCAAATTCTTTAGGACACCAGAAAAACGCTTGTATCTTGCGTGATTGAAAAAAAGAATATATTGAATATATGTGATCGATAATCTTCACTTTTGAACGTTCTTCTTTCAAATTTCATGAGAATCAAAGTTAAGCACGGGCGTAACCCAAGGGGGTACATGCGAACAAAAGGGCCTAACCCCGAGCAACACGCATTCACTCGGCTTAATGCCGCCTGGTTTGCGGTGCAATTCTATGAATAAATAGTAGCAAATACAATAATCATTTTCCAATTAATATATTAGCTATTTTGTGAACAATTTATTATTTATTGCCTATTACATTTTTCTGAACCTGATCTATTATATTGAGTCATACTTTATTTTCGTTATATTATTATTAATTTTGCCATAGTTTATTGTTATTGCTGTTGAAAATAATAATAATTTTTGTCATTAAGTTTCAGATATCAGGTAAGCAATGAATTTGCGCTATTTTTATAGATAGATAAACGTTGATTTTTCAGCCTGCTGGCGTTAAAAAATTAGCTTGCTTATACTTTCATTTTTTACAGAATTTTCTTATAACTAACCCTTAAAAACTAACATCCATCGATTGCTTATCTCTAAGACCGCACGCTCTTATCGCCTTGCCTTTCTCGCTTCGCCTCGCCTCGCTCGCATGTCCCTACTTTCTCGCATTGTATCGCTTGCCAACCTCTGTTTTCGCGGCTAATACCTACTATTTACAATATTTACAGCTTACTTATATCTACGTCCTCCCCTATTTAAATCTTTCCTTCTCCATTCCTCTTCCTCCTTCCTTCTCTTCTTCATCTTACCCAACAGTCCCTTCACCCAGGCTACTGCCCTTTTTTCACCCTTTTCATGCATCAATACCTCCATGCTTATCCCACTCCTTTCCACCTCTACGCACTCCTCCAACCGGTGCTTTACTCTTGCAACCCCCTTGCCACACAGTTCACACATCCTCTTCTCCCGAGAGAGCCAGAACCATATTCCGCTCTTGCCCTTGGCATAATCCACACATAGTTCCCGTTAAACCTTGACTCTTTTATTCTCTCTTCCCCTTCTGTCTTCTCTCTCTCCAAGCCGTTTTTTTTAACCAACTCATATACCTTCCTCCTTTCCCTCTCAACCTCCATCTTCCCACCCCCTCTCCTGTTCTCCTTCTCCCACAAACACTCGCTAACCAGCCTACTTCCCCCCTCGTCCAAAAATTTCTCCTCATATTCACACGAGCGGTTCCCCGCTAGAATCCCTACACTCGTTCTCCCCGTCTCCCTCCTGACAATATAATTAGGCGTGTTCCTTGCCAACCCCGGGGTCCACTTTACATACCTCTCCTTCCATTTACATTTCATTCTCCTTCCACCAATTTCTTACCTAGAAAAAATATCAAAATGACCGTGAGACTTCACGTAACAAACGCCCGTTTGAAATTTTTCGAAATTCTATCACTAAAAAAATGAGAAACAAAAAGCCAAACAATGTTTACTTACGTGCAGCATATGATATAAAATCGACAATATCGATAACCTAGACGAACCGAATGAAAAAATCGTTTTTACATAAGGCGCAATGTGGGGTTAGGCCCTTTTGTTCGTTCGTTACCCCTTGGGTTAGGATCTTGACTGACTTTGATGAATTTTTAAAAAATGAAAAAAAATTTTACAAGTTTTTTTTTGGTTTAAACCCTCGAAACGACGTTTGGTTGAGGAGTCAAAAAACGTGTAAAAGTCAATTTCGAAAAATTTGTGGGATAGCCCCTTTTGTTCCCCGACCCTTCAAATGCTCTACATGTAATATTGTCGTAAAAAATTTTCTTATATAAACAGAATAAAGCATTTTTTTTTAATTCATAAATAGGTACTGGTGGGTAGTAAAAGGTTTCTGAATAGGTCATTCGTTGCGTCTCAAAAAGGCGAACAAATACACTAAATATAATATTGTCGTATTTTGAACATCAAAATAGTTTTTCTTACGTAAACAGAATAAAACATTTTTTCAAACTTCATGAATCGGCATTGGTAGGTGATGAATTCTAAATTAGAGAGCAATCTAGAGTGAGGGGCTCCGAGGGTTTCTTCAATAAAACACCATTTACTCATAATCAACTTCACACGTATTTATTCTATCAAACTATACTTCAATTAACTTTCAAACTATCAATTAGCAACCTATCAATTAATAACTCAACTTGCGTGCACTATGGCGGCGTGACGAGAACTGAAGAATCTCATATCTCTTGCAGCTGACCAGTGCTGTAGATTAACGAGGGTTGATGAGTATAACTTGACACTCCCTCCCTCAGAAGCATCGAGTCTTTTTCAATATTAAAACGTAGTATCATCTTTCCAACTAGTTGTAGTCATCTATCCAGATTTACTTAGTTTCTTCAGTAACAAACAAACAAAATTAATGTATCCAATTTAATATAAATCAATATTCATGTCAAGCTTTATTTTAAGTTTAGTAATTGTTTCATTAGCTTACAAGGGAAAGGCCTCAAGTATGAAACTCAAATCGAGTTCGCATGACGATAATTCGGAAGATTATCGAATTTCATTCGACACGTGTCACGGCTTTTTTGTAACTGGAGCCTAGTTTTTTAAATATTAATGTTTTAAAATTGCGGCTACCTTCACTGACACACTAGTATCAGTCACGCGGGAAATTTTCCAGCCAGCGGCGCTAGCCCTGCGGTAGCGTGCCTGCTTGCGACTTGCTGCTGTCGGGGTTCGAATCTTTTGGCTAGATTTTTTTTTTAATAATACCAAAAATTTAAATTATTATCAGTAACAATTTTAATATATAATATTTCGGAAGGTTGAAAAAATTGAACACTTTCTAATTATAATATCATATAATATATTAAATACTACTCTTTTTTATCTTTATAATTATGAAGTACATAATATGTTGATAATTAATATATTAATAATTATTAAGTACATAATAAGATTATATCTTATGTAAAATTGATAATAATTTAAATTTTTGGTATTAATAAAAAAAAAAAAAATCTAGCCAAAAGATTCAAACCGCGACAGCAGCGAGTCGCAAGCAGGCACGCTATCGCAGGGCCAGCGCCGCTGGCTGAAAAATTGCCCGCGTGACTGATATTAGTGTATCAGTGAAGGTAGCCGCAATTTTAAAACATTAATATTTAAAAAACTAGGCTCCACTTACAAAAAAGCCGTGACACGTGTCGAATGAAATTTGATAATCTTTCGAATTATCGTCATGCGAACTCGATTTGAGTTTCGTACTTGAGGCCTTCCCCTTGTTAGTATGGACTTCAAAAGATAAGGGCTTAGTAAAAATATCAGCTATCAGATTTTTAGATGAGATCCATTGTAACTTAACCAAAGCCCTGGCAACGCACTCTCGAACATAATGTTCCCTAACATCAATCATGTGTCTTAATTTACTACTGATATTCATCTGGGTACTGGCACATGCAGCTTTGTTGTCACACCAGAGTATCATGGGCAGCATCGAGACATCTAGGATTTCTGAAGCAGTACTGTGTAAAGAACCTAATTCTTTGCATGCTTCACTGGTTGCCACATATTCCGCTTGACATGTAGATAAGGCCACGTAGTTCTGTTTGTGAGTTTTCCATGCCACAGTATTTTCGAAAAGTTGTATCACAAATCCGCTGGTATTGATTGAGTTTTTGCAGTCTGCAAAGCATGCATCTGAGAAGATCTTAATCCATTCAACTTTCCTTCTAATTTTATACCAACTTGTTTAGTGTAAATAAGATATCTCATCACTCTCTCGATCATTCTCCAATCGTTATCCGTGGGATTGATTTGATGTCTGCTCAGCACATTCACAGCATACGAAATGTCTGACCGGAGAGTGTTTGCCAGATAGAGTAATGAGCCTATAATTTCTCTGTATGGGGCATTGCTTTTAGTAACTGTTTCTTCGAGCTTTTTACGGTTCAATTTTCTTCCCGTTCTTTCTTTTCTTGGTTTGAGACTTGCCTGGTAACCATGGGTGATCTCTGAGGATACATCTTATCGTAACCAAACCTTTTTATTATTTTGTCGATGTATTTTTCACTATCATTACTAGCCAGCAGCATATCGTCCACGTAGAGCAGAAGAATCAGTAACCTGTCTGAATCTTTTCAGAGAAATAAGCAAGGTTCATTACTGTGTGGTTTCAGACCAAGTTTCCGAGCTGCGTCTGCAAAACGTTCGTACCATATTTTCGAACTGATTTTCAATCCATATAAAGCTTGCTGTAGTCTGCATACCTTTTCTTTCCTGTCTCGATCCGAGCATTTGACTCCTTCTGGTATTTCCATGTAGATTTCGTAATCAATTTTTCCATTCAAGAATGCAGTTTTGACATCAAGTTGACATGCTTCTAAATTGAGTTTGTTGATGATAGCAAGAACTGATCTTCTTACCTGCATACGTGACACTGGAGCATATGTTTCATTTTTCTCATATTAGTTTCTATCTTGAAAGCCTCGACTAACCAATCTAGCTTTAAATTTGATATCTCCGTTTTGATCAGTTTTCTTCCTGAGAACCCACCTAGAGTTGACTATATTAGGTTTCTCCTTACCTGGTTTTATTGTGGGTCTATTTACTAACGTCCATACTTAATTTCTGTTCATGGAATTCAGCTCGTCCTCTATTGCTTCTTTCCATTGTCATCTTTCTGTTGTCTGCATAGCTTCTTGGTAGGAGTTTGGTTCCTTTTGGACAGCAGTCCTTGATGCTTTTCTTATTGTATTTATCTCCAAATACTACCTTTTCGTTAAAGCTTACATATCTGCTTTCATAGAATTTGCCTTCTTCAGGTTTCAGGAACAAGAAACCAGTTAGAGTGTAGCCTATGAGGATTACTCTGATTCCTGTCTGATCAAACTTAGGACCAGTTCTCCTTGGTCTTCTTATATAGGCAATACAACCAAATCTTCTTAACTGTTCCACATTTATTTTATAATTGGGTTTGAACTTCAGCAAAGGTGGAATCATATCATTCGAGCTGTGAGGTGTTCGATTATACATGAACACTGCTGCACTGAGAGCTAGGTCCCACATGTTCAATGGCAATCTCGTATCGTAAATTAAAGCTCTAACCCTCTTTTGCATCGTCTGATTGAATCTCTCTGCAACACCGTTGTGTTGTGGAGTATCAGGGTTTTCTAACTGCAATTCAGCTCCATACTTTTGTAGAACTTCTAAGGTACTACCTCCAGTGAACTCTGTTCCTTGGTCACATCGTAGATAGCAGAATTTTTCATCTGTGCCTAGTATATTCCTAGCGCTCGTTTTAAAGGAATCTAGATATTTTCCTATCACATCTTTATGTTTTATTGGATAAGCTAGAGATAGTCTCGAGAAATCATCGACAAAAACAGACATAAATCTGTATTTCTTAGGATGTAAAGTAGGACTAATAGGTCCCATAGTATCAGCATGTACAATCTGCAGAGGTTTACTTGCTCTATCTCGAATTTTATTGAATGGGAGTCTATTAAACTTTGATATTATACATACCTCACAATCGAGGATTTTCTCATCGAACTTAACTTCCTTTAAACCTTTGACATTTGGATTTTGTTCTTGAAATTCTTTCATGTATTTGAGTGAAGCGTGTCCCAATCGAGCATGCCAGAATAAGGCTTTATTTTCAAAATATATTTTTGACAAGTCGTTAATTTCCAGATTACTGTCTATCTGAATATCATTCTCAACTTCCATTTTGTCATTAAAAGTTCTGTCGCAAAGTGTCACTTTAAAGCTCTAATTGATTATCCTTTTCTAACTTGTCAGATTCGACAATCTGTTTTTGTTCATCAATAATTTTTTGGTTTTCAGTCATTTTCTTTGTTGTATTTCTTGTCACATATCTCGGTTCTTTTGTTGCGACATATGCTACAAAGTTTCTTTTATTATAATTATTTCCATCCACTTCGAATTCTACTACCCAGTAGGGTTTTTCATAAATGCCAGACACGAAAAGTTCCTTAGAAACAGGGTCAGATATTAATTTTTTTGTTATCCAAATAAATTCATAGTCCCTGATCTACAAATTTACGCAAGGATAACAAGTTTTCGGAAATGGATTCTGCACGTATTAAATTATCTAATGTTAATTGTTTTCCCACATTACTTGAGTTTAAAACTACTTGTCCTACTCCCTCCGATTCAATTGTCGCTAATTCATCTTTATTTGCACACTTAATACTAATTTGTTTAGACTCATCAAGCTTACTAAAGATCATTTTAGAATAGGACATGTGCTCTATTGCTCCACAGTCTGCCAAAAATTTAGTCAACCTATTACAATTTAAGATCTCGTCCGAGCTACCTAGCTTTTCTATCCTATCTATTTGTGCATTATACTCACCAGGGTTTCCTGGTTTTTCCTTATTAGAGTTGTTAGTAGGCTGAGGTGACCTGCATACCGTCTGCAGTTTATAGCACATCTGTCCATTTCTGGTACATTCCTTCGCATAGTGACCCTTATTACCGCAATGGAAACACAGTTCACCAGGGTGAGTGACTGCATAGTTTGCAGCGAGTGGGTTTCTTTCTTGTCGAGCTGAGTTTCCCTCTTGTCGAGCTGGGTTTCTCTCTTGTTGAGCTAGTTCATTTGCAGCTTCCTGTTGGATGATGTATGTTTTTAGCTGATCTATATTTAAAACATTACCCGTGGAGTTTTTATTCAGAAAATCAGTTCTACTTATTTCAGGCACGTTAGTAGCTATGGCATCAAAGAATGCCTTTCTAACCTCTATTTCAGTTAGATTCGGAACACTATTCAAACTATTGTATTGTCTAACTATTTCGTCAAATCTGTCCCAGAATTTAGAGGCTTTTTCATGTTTAGGATTGTATTTAATCGTATGCAGCGTCTTACGAACTGAACTTGTGGTGATATTTAATTCACTTGATTTTGCTTAGAAACTCCACAGGGTCTTTGATATGGATCATTTTTGCATGATAGGTTTCATCGATTCTAGTTATCAAGACATTTCTAACTAAAAGTTTGTCCCTTTCTAATTTTTGAATATCAATTTCATTAACTTGTATGGGCAACAATACATAATATAAGTTGAGAACCTTCAATTCGGATTCTAAATGATCCATAAACGTTTTTAGACTCATTTTGTCAGTTAACTTGTAGTCTTGTTTAATAGAGCTTTGTAACATCTGAGTTACAGTTAACTCATTTCTCTGTTCATTCGAGCTAGTCTTTACCAAACGAGCTACAGTAGTTTCCAGATTAGCTATTCTATTTGCAAATGCTCTTCTGTTAGCAACATCGATCTCAACCTACGTATCAGTCAAACTGTCCAGGTGTCTATCACCAGCAAGTTGACTCTCCTTATATTGGTTCAGTAGAACCTTAGCTTTTTCCAACTGTTTAGTCGTATCTGCCAGTTTTTGCTTCAGTATATCAGTTTCCACTTTTTGTGCTGTATTAATAAAGTCCTCATCATTATTGGCATCCACATTTGTTTAAGTCTTTATTAGGATTTGTTTACTCAAACATTTTGAATTGTAATTTTCAATTCTGCTTAAATCAAAATTTGGGTTTTCAATTTTCCTAACAATAGGAGTACTCGTATTTTTACTTGATTGTAACTCCTTCAATCTGTTCAACTCCACTTTCATTTCTGTGACACTAGACATGATATTGTCAAGATTGACTTCAGCATCGTTATCATGGTTTTCCAACGAGCTGTATTCTTCAACCATTTGAGCAGCATAATTTGCAGCATTTCCTCCGAGCTTATCATTTTGCCTTTGAAGTACAATTTCACCAAGCTGAACAAACTTTGAGGAACTTGTACTGGCGTGGTGACATTCACCATCGACGTTGACTGCTGCCATCAGAACAGCTTCTCTGGTCTCTGGACTCAATGATTCCATGTCTAAATAAAAAGAAAAAATCAAGAGCACAAGTCTGAATTGGTGAGAACCGCACAGCAAGTAAACAATAAGTCAGTGATTCATCATTCAGCCACACTAGAACACATATTGCATCTTATGACAAATTGTACTTAAGAAAACAAACATTATTATATATATATATATATATATATATATATATCCCTATTTCATGTTCAGATTCATCATTTTTATCAGTCGGACCTACTAGCATAAGGACTTGACCTGAACTTATAATCAGGCAGATGTCAGGAGCAGGAAAAATCATGTTTATGCCTAGTTCTTCAGACATGGTCTTAAAAGTATTGTCAGTGTGTTTAAGGCTGAATAGAGAACGAAAGATTTTAAATTCTTAGTATTCATTCAACATAGTTTTAATCTTATATTCAACAATTGGTATGAAATACTGCTTCAAATCACAAGGTACAAAAAAAAAAGATTTATCGCCTTTTTGTAGAAGGCACATATTCTATTTGAGATATATTATTACTAGAAAAACCGCACAGCAAGTGTTTTCACATTAATTTAGCTAATTGACATTCGAAAGCTAGAACACATAGCAATCTCCATGTCAAACCACATTAAAACAATAATTTTACACAAATTTTAAATTATCTATATCAAAAGTCCTGTATTTGAAATTGATAACATTCGAACTAATTATTCACTTTCATAATTAACTTCAAATTTTATAAAATTATATCGAGCTATTTTAATAACTCTTAAGTTGTTTTGGTCCTACATTAAAATTTTTAATTTTTACAAAATTTTAAATGCTCTTCAATCTAAACAATCAAACTTCTATGCATGTATACATACGCATACATATGCACACATATATGGACATATATAAAATATATATGGTGCCGTAAAAGTGTTTCACCTTCAAACATGGACACGAGCATTTATCGTACGGGCTGAGCTTTTACCGATATGCGCGCGTGCGTGATCAGAGTTCACCCGCTTTCTCTCTCTTCTTCCAACTGAAAAGCAAGTTTCGCGCCTTCGAGCACACGCTTGAGCTTTCGGCGCCATGTTGGCTACCGGCGACTTTTCGCCGCATCATCTCCTGTCTCTCGCACGCGCGCACCTTGTCTTCCTGCTTACATTACACTTTATCACCTACCTCTCAAACTGAACACCTTTGGATTTGGATTGCCTGTTGGCTCTCCCCACGTGGAAACTGCTTCCAACATCCTATCAGCAAGAAAAACCCTTTTCGAGTTTTCACGGGAAAATCCCGCACCTCCTTTCAGCACACTCTCGAACTTCTCCTTTAAAAACTCACGAACCGAAAGACACTTTTCAATTTTCGTTTTTCACATACGAAGATTCGAACTTGTCACAAATTTTCAGAACTTCCGTAAATTCGAAAGAAAAAAAAAGATTCCTCAAAACCTCTCACTCCGTTGCGCAGTGGAAGTGTGCTGGGCCCATAACCTTATTAAATCTAAATTAGAGAGCAATCGAGAGCAATCTAGAGTGAGGGGCTCCGAGGGTTTCTTCAATAAAACACCATTTACTCATAATCAACTTCACAAGTATTTATTCTATCAAACTATACTTTAATTAACTTTCAAACTATTAATTAGCAACCTATCAATTAATAACTCTCAACGTGCGTGCACTATGGCTGCGTGACGAGAACTGAAGAATCCTTAGACAAAGGACTAGAGGAGAGTAGAAAAGGCGCGAACAGGCCGGGAAACGAGCGCACCCCTTCTCTCATATCTCTTGCAGCTGACCAGTGCTGTAGATTAACGAGGGCTGATGAGTATAACTTGACAGTAGGTCATAAAAGTTTTAACTATAGGCCGATCGATGCGTCCAGAGATGCGAACAAATACGCTAGATGTCGTATTGTTGTATTTTGAGTATTAAAAAAGTTTTCCTTATATTGGGATCTGAAATCATGATGTCACATCGTCACGTGACAGGCAATATGGTGGAAACAACGAGGTCACTTTTGAAATAATACGCGCGATACCAGCAGTTTTAAAGTGTTTTTTGCGATAATGACGACTGAAATAATGCTAAGCATTAGTGACATTTGCGAATTTACTGCTTCTACACTGTTTTCTAGAAATTTGATATAAGGAGAAAAGGTTTTACATGATGGACACATTTTATTCTGTGGCAAAATGCCCAACGAGTTGAACAACAAAACCAATATCAATTTAATTGCATTTTGTTTGCAATCTTCATATCTTAAAGAAACCCCTCGCGAAATTGAGGGGAAAATAAGCTTCCAGGGCATTATAAAATCTATGAAATGTAGTTGCAAGGCCGGTTTGAGTGAAAAGTGCAAACATGTGGTTGCAGTTTTATTGCATTTGCATAAGTATCTATCATAAATATGGTTTATAAAATCAAAAAGTATTTTATTTAATATTATAATGATAAAAGTTATACTTAGGAATTATCAATTTGCATAATTCAAGAAAATTATACCCTGTTTTGACAAAAAACCTGATTTCCTAATTTGGAGGTTATGTTGTGCTGTCATAACAAACCAAAGAAATCCGAATTTATCTTGCCAAACTCATTATTTTCTCTGTTTATATCTATGAAAGCGTGTTTTGCAATGATCCTTATTAGATTAATTTTGTAAAATTGATTTCAAATATATATTTTTTATTATAGTACTGATATAAGGATTTTAGAGCTTGGTATTTTGCACGGATATGAAATCTTTGTGGAACACTCCACAAGCAAAAGCACTTGAATATTATAATTCAGCCCCGCTAAGAGATCAATCGTTTCTTCAAATCCGCTTTTGTTATAATCACTTTCACACAACTTTTTTTACTATCAGGAAATTGATGAAACCGCACATCTTAATTTTTACAGGCTTTGCTTGAGCATCTATAAACAGAACAAAATCTTTTACTTTTCGTTTTCCTGGGACTGAATTTAATTCCCAGATCGTCTACTTTAACTTTATCAGACATTTTTTTATTAAATCACCTTACCAATAATCAATTTTACTCAATTTTAATCAGAATAAAATTTAATTTCAGCGTATTAGTAATGCGGCCGTTTAAAACTGACCTCGTTGTTTTAGTACTACATTTGGTCACCAGATAGCGTATCGCTGTATTTCAGATCCCAATACACAAGGTAAAATTTTTCTTTTCAAATATCTAAAGGCAAGAAAAAAATACTTCTAAATATTTGACTTACCTCAAAATCCTATCAGACCTGGATATCAAACGGACCTACACTTCATACAAATTTCATGATTGTAGCTCTTTTAATTTTCGAGATATAGTGAACAGAAAAAAGTTATACACACACACGGACTTTTTTTTAAATTTTATTTTCGAGCTCTTGGGGTCGAATTTTATCAAAATATGTCACAAAAGTAAATTTGAAAATTTAGCTCATTACAAACCTCCATCTATATGAGGAAGCAATTATTAAAATATCAAGGATTTGAATTTTAATGCGCTGCATTACGTTGATTGGACAATGAAGAGACGATTAACAAAATATAGAAAAAAATCGGTTAATCCGTTCAATTTCTGTTAAGAGTTTTGGTCATTTTGCATTCACTTTACGACTACCTTCTATATTGACAATATTGACCGATTTTCCTAATCTTTCTTTTTTAATTTTTTTTTTATAAATTATATCAGGAAATTGATTTAGCTTATTAAAATCTAATGGAGCCTTTTTATGCGTATTTTTAGAGATTTTAACAGGTAGTACGTTTACTGCATCCATGTGCGTGTTCATTATCGACGGGTGATTTTGTTTAGTCTTTATCGAAAGACAAAAGCAAATGCAAGGAATTCAGATAATCGCACATCGGATAAACTCATTAATTACTTGAATTGGTCATTGATAAATTAATTATTATATAATCAAGTAATATTAAGTAATTCATTAATTAATTCATTGATTAATTAACTAATTTACATTGTCATAAGCCAAAAATGTACAATTTGCTTCAAGAATTATCTCTGTACGTTGCTTAGTTTCGGAGATAACACCTCTCTACTCTTTTGTTAATAACTTATTAGCAAATGATTATTTTTTGCTCTAAATTTCACTACTGTACATAAAAAGGATAAAAAAACCCATATATTTTTTGCAGAATTTTCATAATTTATTTGCAATGAACTACAGCCCTTCAAAGTTAAGTATTCTGAAATAATCATATGTGACCGTTCCACTATGGGCCAGGTGATAGAAATTTTGGCCAAAAACAAAGTATGGAGTTTGAAGGCAGGCTACTATTTATTGTTTTGTATATAGTTCAAAGTACTCAAAACCCGATTTTTATATATATATGCATTGATAATATCAATCCGTGTTGTGTTGATCATGGGAAATCATGCAAAATAAATAATTTGCGATATAATGCAAAAAGAAATATATTTTCAAATTGTTTCTTAATATAAATGCGTTTAAATCAGCGGCGTAGCCAGGATTTTTTTTCGGGTGGGGGGGGGGGCGTCGGGTTTAAGTATAGGCAAAGAGTGGGGCAAAGGTGCAATTGAATAATAACAATACCTAATTCTCAATGCAATTAAACAAATAAACAATCAGTAGAATAAAAGTATTTATTTATATTTAACAATATATTGCAGCATAATCTATACATAATTATATACATTAGTCGTGGGTGTCTTACATCTAGAATAAAAATATTTATTTATATTTAACAATATATTGCAGATTATTATATACATGATTATATACATTAGCTGTGACTGCCTTACATCTTAAAGGTTAATTCTACAGTCAAATTGTTGAATTTTTAAGCAAAGAAGACGAATTGACAATAAAACAGTTGAATCTTCTACAAAAAAAAGAACTTTTAACAAACTAGTTCAGCTTTGAACCAAACACTTGAATTTGCTACTAAATTACTGAATTTTCAAGCCAAAAATACAAATTTTTCATCAAACAGATGAATATTAAAACCAAGAATGTCAATTTTCAAGAAAAAAGTTAATTTTCAACTAAATAGTCGACATTTAAATCAAAAAGGAACTTATCATTCACAAATATAAAAAAATGTCAAATTGTTCAATTTTCAAGCGGCAAAGACAAATTTGTAATAAAAAATTTGAATCTTAAGCCAAAGAATTACATTTTTCAACAAATTACTTTAATTTGCATCCAAATATCTGAATTTTCTAACCAAAATAGTTCAATCTTTAACCAAAAAATTAATTTTTAATAAGCTTGTTCAATTCACAACCAAAAAGTTACATTTCCTACCAAATTATTGAATTTTCCAGCCAAAAATACGAATTTTCTATGAAACAGTTGAATTTCCAAACTAAAAATGTTTTTTTCTAAGAAAAAAGTTGAATTTCAACTAGATAGTCAAATATAAACCAAAAAGAAACTTTCCATGAAAAAAAATGAAGTCAAATTGTTGAATTTTTAAGCCAAAAAGACGAAATGACAATAAAACAGTTGAATCTTCTACCACAAAAAATGAACTTTTAACAAACTAGTTCAACTTGAAACCGAATACTTGAATTTTCTACTAAATTGTTGAATTTCCAAGCCAAAAATACAATTTTTTTATAAAACAGTTGAATTTTGAAACCAAGAATGTGAGTTTTCAAGAAAAAGGTTAATTTCCAACTAAATAGTCGACTTTTAAATAAATAAAAAAACTTATCATTTAAAAATACTTAAAAAATGTCGAATTGTTGATTTTTCAAGCGAAAAAGACAAATTTGTAATAAGAAAGTTGAATCTTCAACCAAAGAATTACATTTCTTAACAAATTAGTTTAATTTGCAACCAAATAACTGAATTTCCTAACAAAACTAGTTCAATATTCAACCAAACAAATAATTTTTAATAAGCTTGTTCAATTTACAACCAAAAAGTTACATTTTCTACCAAATTATTGAATTTTCAAGCAAAAAATACGCATTTTCTATGAAACAGTTGAATTTTTGAGCTAAGAATGTGAATTTTCAAGAAAAAAGTTGATTTTCAACAAAGTAGTCAAGTATAAACCAAAAAGAATCTTTCCATTCAAGAAAAAAAAATGGATTAAAAATGAAATTTTAACAAACTAGTTTAACTTTAAACCAAATAGTTGAATTTTCTACTAAATTGTTGAACTTTCAATCCAACTTGAAATCACCCAGGTAAAGTTTCATGTACATAAAATAAACTTCTCTACCTACCTTTGTCCTTGGAATTTTGTTGAAAAAATCATTCGTGCCTCGCCAAAAGATTCTCCCTCTGCTAGCTTGTAGAGAAGGGCGGAGTGAATTATATTGTATTGTTTAAACAAATGATCAAATCGGCAGTATAGTGATTGATCCTTATACTAGGATAGTTGATGAGATTTTATGAATTTTGCGCAATTTTTTAGAACACTTTAGAGCACTTTTTAAAGCACCGCGCACTAGTGACCCACCTTTACCATTGAAAGGTGCCGAAAATGACGTTACCATTTAAGGGTTATTCATGATTTATAATCACAAAATAGCACCGTGAAGTGAAAAATAGAACTGTCAAGTAAATAATCTCGTAAATTCACGAGGAAAGCTATTCGATTGAACTCATCGAATGTTTGATCTATAATGACTAATTCGCAGCACCTAGTTATTTGAAAACTTTAGAACAAGTGTAGATTCATAAATGAACTGGTCAGTCAAATACACTCATTACAGTGGTCAGCTTAGTTCATCCCCTTTTCCAGCTCCACCAATATTTCGGGACGACTAGACTAGACGCAACATATATATTACTATAAGTCTCGAAATTGGGATTTTCCGGTACTTTAGGATCTTCTAATTACTTTAAAGATTCTGTTGTCAGGCAGCTGTCCTCAAATAAGGACCAATAGACCATGTAATAAATATGTACTTTAATCCTTGGTGTTCTACAATCATACAGTATGGCTCCCCGTGTGGTATTACAATTAGTTTATTTCCAGGTATAGTCTCCGACTGCTCTGGCCTGAGTCATTAATGCCAAAACGGTCAGAGCATAGGCACTTATACGTTTCTTGAAAGTAAAACCTCTTGAGTACACAGGGTTTTAAAATTTCGGGGGGGGGGGGGGGGCCCCCCCCCCCCAAGCCCCTCCCCTGGCTACGTCGCTGGTTTAAATAAATTTTTGGTTTAATATGTCTTGAAAGGTTACGAAATGACTGCAATATCTGTAAAACATTTTACAGAAGTATATAGTATGCATCTAGTCGTCAATTGATGCTTTTCACAAGTGCGAGCTTTCGATTCTCTCCACTCCGAAACTTCACACCCAAATGAGAAAAATAAGGTACCATTTTATTCACTATGATGTATACTTTAAGCCTGCTGTGCTCATTTTTCCCGTTTTCACTTGCAAATGAAAAAATTTGCTTGAAGCAGCCGAGCGCGCGAGCTTCTTTCTTGAACCCACGCAAACGTTCAATTCACTCTTCCACCCAATATAAAGAAAATCTGAACAATTTTAATATTTTTACAGATAAACAATCATCTTAATTATTGTAAAGTATTTACTTATTTTATTTTTACTTTTATCATTTATTAATTATATTATATATATATATATTTTTTTGTATTTATTTATTGTAAAGTACCTAATATTGTTAATAATAATGAATCTAGCAACATTTTTTGCGAGACATGGGGACTCACAATAATAATCCAGCACCACATTTTGTAAGAGTTTGAATTTTGATTTTTGTGACTACATATTCATAATCAGCGACCCCAAAAACCCCCGAGTAACCACTTTTAGCTAAATCCGGCGACACTTTGAAATCTCTGCCGCTATATTGAGTCTGCCAATTTGAATTTAGAATTTTTGACTGCATATTCGTGATTAGCGACTCCGAAAAACGGCGAGCAACTATTTTTAGCCAATTCCATAGACTTTTCAAAAGCTTTGCCGCGATTTTTAATTTTTAATTTTTGACTGCATATATTCGTAATCAGCGTCCCCCAAACAACGGCGAGCAACTATTTTTAGTCAATTCCATAGACTTTTCAAAATCTTTGCCGCCATTTTGAATTTTTGACTGCATATGTTCGTAATCAGCGACCCCAAAAACCCCCGAGTAACTATTTTTAGTCGATTCCATATATTTTTCAAAATCTTCGCCGCCATATTGAGTCTGCCATGTTGAATTTTTGACTGCATATATTCGTAATAAGCGACCCCCAAACAACGGCAAGCAACTATTTTTAGCCAATTCCATATATTTTTCAAAATATTTGCCGCCATATTGAGTCCGCTATTTTTAATTTTGAATATTTGACTGCATATGTTCGTAATCAGCGACCCCAAAACCCCCCGAGTAACTATTTTTAGTCGATTCCATATATTTTTCAAAATCTTCGCCGCCATATTGAGTCTGCCATTTTGAATTTCGAATTTTTGACTGCATATTCGTAATCAGCGACCCCCAAACAACGGCAAGCAACTATTTTTAGCCGATTCCATATATTTTTCAAAATCTTTGCCGCCATATTGAGTCCGCCATTTTTAATTTTGAATATTTGACTGCATATTCCTAATCAGCGACCCCAAAAACCCCCGAATAACTATTTTTAGTCGCTTCCATATATTTTTCAAAATCTTCGCCGCCATATTAAGTCTGCCATTTTGAATGATGAATTTTAAATTTTTGACTGCTTATACGTAATCAGCGACCCCAAAAACCCCCGACTGACTATTTTTAGTCGATTCCATATATTTGTCAAAATCTTCGCCGCCATATTGAGTCCGCCATTTGGAATTTGGAATTTTTCACTGCATATGCGTAATCAGCGACCCCAAAAATCCCCGAGTAAATATCTTTAGTCAATTCCATATATTTTTCAAAATCTTCGCTGCCATATTGAGTCCGCCATTTTGAATTTCGAATTTTTGACTGCATATTCGTAATCAGCGACCCCAAATACCCCCGAGTATCTATTTTTAGCTGAATCCATAGACTAGACTTTTTGAATTTTGGCCAAAATTTCGGTCGCCTGGCCCATAGTACGTTCGCAAAGAAAGGGACTTAATGCGGCAAACATCGATTTTCATTTTCTAACGCCAATCGATACTTTCTGAGTTACTCTTTTTTTTTTTTTTTTTTATACCATTAAGCCGTTTCCCTTTCGGCGAGCCTCTAGGGGTAGGCGTGACACTACCCGATTCGGGTAGTGTTTCTAGGTGGATAGTTTCTTGTAGTAAATAACTACAAGTGTGGGCTCACCACACCCACGACCGCCAACAGCAACGCAGTAGTATTATTCCCGAACGGTAACCCATCCAAGTACTAACCGCGCCCAACACTGCTTAACTTCAGTGATCTAACGGGAACTGGTGTTTCCAGCGTGGTATGGCCGTTGCCCATTTTTTCATTTCCAATAATCAGAAATATTTTAGGTTAATAACTTTTCGTGTTATTAAGCTACAAACATAGACATGATCAGCGTAGACGGAGACCGAACGAGAGGCCTACGAAAGCTATCCCCACCACTTACCACTGCAGCTGTACGCGACGTGTCCGTGAGCTCCACTGGCTCGTGCGTAAAAGTGTAGTGGTAAATAGAGGGGGTGCTTTTCGTAGACGCATCCCCACTACTCACATGCTGGCTTGCGGACTCTGCTACGATGGTCCGTCCGGTAAAATTCAGCTTCGACGCATTAGGTCCCTTTCTTCACGGACGGTCACGTATGATCTTTCATAATCATCTGAAAATTTTGAAACTCTGTATCAGTATTGGCAAAACCTTCACCTGCAACATGCATGTTGTCTCATATTTCTAGAATTTTTTTTCTGATGAGATTTTTCACGAAAATCTGTACACAAATCGATTTACCTAAAATTTTTGAACAGATAGTAGATCACCCATCGATAATGAATACTCACATGAATGCAGTAATAGTTAATTAATCATTCAACTCATTGTTATCATTTATTTATGTAGTAATTAATTTACCAATCATTAATTATTCAATTGGTTAATTAGTTAATCAATTAGTTAAATAATAAATATTATTCAATTATGTAATAATTAATTTATTAAATTATCAATTAAGTAATTGATTAGTTTATCCGATGTATGATTATCCGATTTCCTTGCATTTGCTTGTGTCATTCGACAAAGAGGAAACTTGATCACCCGTCGATAATGAATACATGCATGAATATGCAAATCGTTAATTAATTAATCAATCATTATTATTTATTCATATACTAACTAATTTATCAATTGTCAATCACCTAATTAATAAATTAGTTAATTAATCAATGAATAAATTAATGAATCACTTTATATTACTTCATTATAAAATAATTAATTTATAAATCACCAATTAAGTAATTAATTAGTTTATCCTATGTGTGATTATCTAATTTCCTTGCATTTGCTTTTGTCTTCCGATAAAGACTAAACAAAATCACCCGTCGATAATGAACACGCACATGGATGCAGTAAACGTACTACCTGTTAAAATATCTAAAATCACGCATAAAATGGCTCCATTAGATTTTAATTAGCTAAATCAATTTTCTGATATAATTTATAAAAAAAATGAAAAAAGAAAGATTAGGAAAATCGGTCAGTATTGTCAATATAGAAGTTAATCTTAAAGTGAATACAAAATTACCAAAACTCTCAACAGAAATTGAACTGCTTGACCGATTTTTTCATATCTTTTTTTAATCGTCTCGTCATTGCCCAATCAACGGAATGCAGCATGTTAAAATTCAATTCCTTAATATTTTAATAATTTTTTATTTCTCTCAACCGGTTATAATCGTGTAACAATAGGAAGGTCGGATGAGCTATGACAGGCAGTTACTGTATTTTGACCTTTAGAATATGTGGTTGAAATATTAAATCAAAAAATTCATTCTTGCAGGAGAAAAGTTGTCATTTGAAGGGTAGAAATGCAAAAGGAGTCAAGCACCATTTTTCACTTTTTTCAGGAGAGACTAAAAACATGTTGTAAATTCAGCGGGACCATTTAAGAAAAAAATAAGAAAGTAATTTCGAGATACTTTCATGCTCTATCGAACTAAAAAAAGTTTGCTCACAAAAAGCCATCCGGTTTCGAGAAATTGAATGAAACAGGTCACGTTTCGAGGTTGGATTTTGGGTCCGTATCGACTTTTAACATATTTCAAAATTAATTGTGGAGTCAATTTGTAGTTTAAGAAAAAACTAAAAATTTGAATTATAGCTATTGAATGGACGAATTGATTTCCAAAAAGTTTGTTTAAAAAAAATCATGCTGTTTCGCTAAATTTGAAAATCCAATTATGACTTCGAAATGGTGTCAAACTGACATTTCAACTTTAAAATAATGACGATAGCAGTAATAATTTGGCATATTTCCAAAAAATGAGGAATTGGGTTTTAGGTTATTCAGTGCTGAACGGAAGGGACCCAAATAGTAATTGAAAATAATTAGCCAGTGTCGAGAAAAATGAAATTTGATTTTTTACTTTGTGGTTAGAAAAGCTTCTTGGAATGTGAACACAAGAACACAAATTTTGAAAAATATTGCCCCAAAAAAATCCTTTGGCAGGCATGTGTAATAGAATTTATCTGATTTTTTGAGCTAATAAACCCGATTTCGAAAATTTGGCGTTTGACTTCTTTTGCATTTCTACCCTTCATTTGTAATGCATGGGCTCAAATTCAAGCCCGGGGAACACCGTTCAGTACGGGGGCTGTCCAAACTTTCTTTCCCAATAAAATTTTTAATTTGGAGTAAAACAAGAAAACATATTTCATTATTGAATGTCGATTTAATTAGTAAAATGTAAAAGAGAAAAATCATAGTAATTTTCACAGACCGCTGACATAAGAATATTTCCTAAACTCAAAATTTCGCTCCGTTCTAATAATTCTATGAATAAAGGATTCAAAAGTGTAAAATTTGAAGTAATCAAACAAGAATTTCAGGAGTGAAGAAACAAATTTCAAACAATTAAAGATTTGAACATTGAAATTTTAATTGGTTTAAATTTAAACGGTAAATATCGTAACATTTACAATGCCTGTAAGCCTTTATACCTGATTGGGCTTAAATTAAAGGTTTACAAAATTAGATAATCTCCAAACAAAAGCATTTAAAATTCTGCATTTTAATTTTCAATTCCAAACATTCAGAACTGTATAATTTAATTTGCACAGGTTATACGTCAAGCATGTTCAAAATTTAACAAATATGAATTTGAATTAATAATATGGCTTTGAATTTTTTTAATTGAATTTATTCAGAAAAAATATCTTCTCCTTTCGTTCCTCTGGAATTCAAACGCCAAGTCAACTGATTTCCGGTCAGGTGCCCTACCACTAGCTACTGGAGAGATCGGAAGAAGAATCCTTTTTCTGAATACGCTTTCTTTTGCAAGATGTTATATTTTAATCAGGTTGCATAGTCTTCCCCTTTTTTCTTGAAATTCCCCTTTTCCCCCCTATTCTCAAAAAACTTTCCCTTTTTCCCCTTTTTTCTTTAAATATACGATATCTGAAATTGTAACCATTATTGAATAATAATTAAAGCAATTATAGCACTTAAATAAATTATTTATGAATAAATATGGTATACGTTTCAAGTGCTGACCATTAAAAAATAAATATTCTTAAAAAAAATTTGAAGATGAAACATTTTAAAGCAAGTTGAAAATGTGAAAACTGGAGACAGAAGTTATTATCCAATGTAAAATTGGAACAGTTACAAAATATATAGTACTTTTTAAATAAGTATTACAAGATTAACACATTTTAGTTGAAATGTGCAAAGTTAAATACCTAATTAAAAAATGGAATGTTCCAAATTCATCAACTGCAATTTTAAGTGTTCTAAGTTGAGCAATTTCTAATTTTTTAAAATCTTTCCTTGACAAATTAACTATTGTTGAAACTTTTTTTTTCGTTGAAAATTAATTTTTTTAAACTCACAATTGAACTACTTCATTTGTGTTTGAAAATTGATCTTTTTTAGTCGAAAATTCAACTATTTGGTTGCAAGTTCATGAATTTCGTTAAAAACTGATATTTTTGGCAGAAAAATGGTTAAAAATTTAACTATTTGGGTGAAAATATATTTATTTTGTTGAAAATCTGTCTTTTTGGTTGAAAATCGAACTACTCTGTTAAAAATTCATTTTTTCAAACTGAAAATTGCAATTTTTGATTGAAAATTATTGTTTGTATTGAAAGCTTATATTTTTGAATTTAACTGTATTGTAGAGAGTTCGTTTTTTGGTACAAAAGTTCAATAATTTTGTAGAAAATTGGTTTTTTCATTTGAAAATTAGTTTCTTGAAATGAAAATGTAGCAATTCCATTTTTGGTTTAAAGTTGATCTTTTTTATTTTGAAAATTGAACTATTTGGTTAAAAATGTATGTAATTTGTTAAAAATTCGACCTTATTTGTAGAAAATTAATCTTCTTGCTTTAATATTCGACATTTGGAATGCAATTTTTTTTCTTTATTGACTTAAAAATCTTTTTTGTTTCAGAACTCAACTCATGTTGAAATTTCGTGTTTTTGGATTAAAGATTTAACTGTTTTATAGCAAATTTGAATTTTTCCTCGAAAATTGGACAGTTTAGTAGAGAATTCAACTAATTGGTCGAATTTTGAACTACTTCGTTAAAAATTCATAATATTAGTTAAAGTTTTGTTTGGTTGTTAAAAACTAGGTATATAACTGAAAATTTCAATATTTGGTTGAAAGTTAACGTTTTAATTAAAAATTCATATTTTCGTGTTGAAAAATCAACTGCATTGTAGAAAGTCTTCTTTCAGGCTTCAAACTTGAACAATTTTGGAGAAAATTCAGTTTTTTCCATTAAAAATTAATTTTTTGGAACGAAAATATAACTATTCGATTTTTTGTTAAAAACTGATGTTTTTTGTTACGAACGAAAAGTGAGATTGTTTACTCGTCGCCGCAGGTACAAACCGCCAATTCGGAAGAATTGGTTTTATTTTTATTGTGGGGAATCGTTTTTGACTCAACTCCCGGACTGGGAGCCCTTGTCCCTGTAGCTCTGAATTTTTTCAGGGTCTTTAAATAATTCGGAATTCCTTTTGTTTTTTCATTAAACAGGTAAAAAGCGTTTATTCAGCGAAATCCGAAAATGATTTAAAAAAATCTAAAATGTATTTCTTAAACTACCGCAAGATCCCTTTGGTAGCGAAGAAGAGATGGTGGGCAAGTAGAGTGACCCCGGAATTTATTTATTGGCGAAAAATAATTACGGCTACGTCAATTTCCGAGACGTTGGGAAACCGTGGTTTTTGAGTTCTTTTCACAACACTGTTCCTTACTGATCTCGGTTGCCCGTCAATCAGCGAAATTTACAAATGTCACGTCTCGAAGAGACTTCTTCCCCGTAACACTACTTTCCCCTAAGGGTATCGCGAAGTGACGGATCGCGTACGAGCCGCGCAAAGCTAAAGCCAGACGGGCAGGGCGAACTCTAGACCTTGAACTCTGGACCTAGACCGCGTCTTAATTGCTTCTTCGAGAAGCGAGGAACGACTGCCCCGAGGTGACAGGTAGGATGCACCTCGTAGGCCATGGTGTGGAGATTTGTGTAGGGTTTTTTGATGACATCGCACATGGAATTTGTCTAGCGACTGTGGGAACACGGCGACAGGATATAAGTCCACGTTACCAAAAAATGCTGATCTCAAAAGTTTGCAATACAGAGTTTTTAATAGTGCACGGGCCTTGTTGCTAGGCAGGGAATAAAATAATAATTACTTCATTTTAATTTAGAGTTCGACCCTTGACAATTGTTAATTGATAATCGTTGTTAATTAAATGTCGTCACCTCAGCTTTATATTATTGCTGAATATTTACGCTAGGGGTTGAGAATTTGGCCATTTGTTAATTCTGTGATATCGGAAATTTTAGTTACCGATCGACTATTATGGCATTGTTAATATCTATTTGGATATGTATTACTAAATCAACAATCTTGATTTTGTGTATAATTTATGTTGTTTTTGTGTTAAATATTTTCAGCTAGCAACAATTCTTATAAGAATTGTCGAAGGTCTTTCCGATTTGATCGAAAATTTGAAATTAGATAGCCTTAGGAGTCCTAAGAATTTGGTATA
>CAKNXH010057796.1:25990-54772 GCA_932178445.1 Andricus quercusramuli
GTCTATTCATTATTTCGGGAATGTAGTTTTTCAAATAAATGTTGTATTTTGTAGTGAAGTAGGGTTAGTGGCATAGTATTGCTCGGTAGATATGGAGATGCTTCTGTTTATGGGTTTTGCTTTTTAAACATGAACATTTTGTACCTGGTGGCTCTAATTTGATACACCATGGGTGGCTCGAATTTGATATACCACAAAATCACAGTTAGACATTATTCAGGTTCCTGAATGTTAAAAAAATGGGTTCATGTATTCATGCACGTATGTGTGTATGTCTGTGCTTGTTTAGTGTGGATTCATGTGATTCTAACAATGACGAGTGTAGTGTGTATACTAACGTTTATTGTCCAATTTGTCCTCTTTGCAGATTTCAGAATGTCAAATACCATATTCGATTATACTTTCTATCATCCGAAATAATAATAATAAATATTTTCATATCGGAAACTTGCTTATTTTTCATGTATTTCGATGTTTTTATAGGTATATCAAATTAGAGCCACCATTTGCCGATTTTCGAAAAACTCGTTTTTTGGAACATCTTTATTTTAAAAAAACTCGTTGATGATATGAAAAAATCAATCGAACCATCCGAAAGGTTTTTAAATAACCTTTCGAATGACCTATTGTTGGTCGAATTTCGGTTCATAGAGTCCCGGCAATACATAGAAAAGGAGTTGGTATATCAAATTCGAGCCCTTTCCTCTATATATATCTACATATATGTAAACATTTTTATTTAAATAATTATTGTTTATAATAATTAGCATTTTGTGGTCTCGCGAGTGTCGCGAGTAGCAGGAGAGCAGGAGTTATAGGAAGTTACGCTTGGCACAATAGCTTTCCCGCTCGTCATTATTTCGGTTCTCGCACCTGTGTATCTCTCCTTTAGCCGGTTCGCTGCATACGCGACGCATACATGTATGTTTAAGTGTTGGAGAGGTACTCAACTCAGCCACGAGGTGTAATGGCTGATTACCCATGGATACTGCGGTACCAGACTCATTTTCTTTTAATAATTGAGTTGGGTACTCTCAATGTCCATCGTAACAAACCCGCCCTGGATTTTAAAACAATCGTCCCTGGTTGTTACCAGTGACCGAGGTGGTAGCTTCTCCATTAGTGTTTTTTTGTTAGTTATTGTACATTAAATTTTAGTCCGCCAAATTACTATTTCCGGGAAGTTTCCTATATTACATTACCCTCGTTACAATAATCGACGATTCAACCTTGGAAGATCCCGAAAATTCGCAGTTTTATCGATAAGCGCAGTATTTTCCTGAATGTAGATTACTTTGACCATAAACCTTAGTCTAATTGTGTCTACATGACAGTTAATCTTAGTGTCTTTTTTTTTCTTTTTAATTCACTACACGATAGAGATGCATTCAGCATAACCCATACATATTCTCACTTTGGGGATTTCATTCCCGTTTTAGCACTGGTCACAACACTGCGTTTGTTCATAACACTGCGGGACAAGCTGTTGTTTTACGAGGCTTAAAGGGCCCTAGGAAGACTACGAGGCATTATATCAATGAGAACTCTGGTTGATGCTAGACGGGTTGTAAGGTCTGTATCCTTGGTTTGGTTTGTGGACTGCCGTTGGGAGCAGACCCGGATGATGGTTCTTCCTTGGAAGTTGGGCTGTTTACCTCCTGGCAAATAACAGCGTCCGTTGAACCGATGACGGACTCTCTTAGGTTGGATACAGTTTCCAATTGGATTGGGCCTGTGGTTGCCCGATTACGACGACAGCGTACATACTTCAATAGAGATGCCGCTATTTTGGCATAGCAGCAATATATCAACATTCCCATTAACAGCGATCCTAAACCAATATACGATCCGTGAATCAGTTTTGATTGATTGTCTTTCGTCTGGCGTTGTATACTCAAATCGTATAGTTGTTGTTTGATTTGATCTAGAGCCATTTCGTTATTTTTAAAGTTGTTGTTGGTTGCACGAGTCGTCGATTTGACCTCAATTGATGTTGAATTTACGAATGCAAATTGAACCTGATGGAGACCTTTTGATAATTCTGAGAGGTTCAGATGAAGACGTGGTTCATACATAATTATGGTGGTATTCCTTGTCGGAATTAGTCCTGGAGGGTTACCTGCGTCGTTCTTAGGCTGCAACCTGGAGCAATTCGGACTAGACCAAGTCCCTCTAACGAAATCTCTTGATTGGGCCTAGAAGGACAAACCAAGTTAGTGGTGACCGTCCCTTGTATTGAATGTATCCAGCCGTTGAGTGTAGGTATGGCTTTCCAGTAAGATTGTGGATTGTAGGAGACTATCATGTTGCACAATTTGAATGAGGACAGTGTTGTCTTGACAAGAGCTGTGATTCACAAGTCGGGAAGCTTGCTACCTTGTATATCGGGAAAGTACCGGGGAAAATGGTGTAGGCGCTCCACCTGGTGCATTGTGCAAGCTCTGTTCTTGTCATGAGCAGATAGGTCCTCTCTGATTCTTCCATCGAGATGTGGGAAAATTCTGATTGTACAAATGCTTTTCCGGTTCCGTTTTCTAAAATAGATTGTTGAACGGGGATGGAATGCATCTCATATAAGACAAACTCTGTTTTTTCTATAAGTGGGAAGTTCAATAATACTTGTAACTTTCCTTCTTTATAGAATACGGTAGTGACGGCGACTTGAGCAAGATCTTCCACGCTCACCTGAGGTCCAGAGACTAGAAACGTAGATTTAGGAGCGTGGTCTTTGATGTCTCTAAATATCGGCTCCAGTTTTTCGGATGTGAGTAGGAAAAGGTGTAAATATCCTCTGCGTGCTGCGTGGATAACATCTACAAGTCGATTTGCTGATCGAAGACATTCATCGATGCCTGTTTCAATCGCGTAGAGCATTTGAATTAGTAGGTCTTCATGTTTAAACTCCTCGAGATCAGAGGTAATTTTGCCTACTTGTTGGGTGGTCTTAGCGAGTCTACGTCTGAGGATAGCTTGTACTGATTCTTGCCTTTCGATCACTTGATGGATGTCTTCTAGTTGAGATCGAACCAAATGCGTCTGGCGTCCTATTAGGTGTGACAGATTAGATTGAGCCTTATCCAAGTTATTGATTTCCGTTTCCATAGTCTGGCCATCTTCATAGGTGAGAAGTCCAGTGACTGGTCCGCTAATGCCTCCTAGAAAGCCCAACATCGGCGTAGTTCTTTTTCTTCTCATTTCATGTGGCAACTGGTAGGGGCAACTAGTGTTGCCAAGATGCTTCAAGCGTTGGACCACAATACCGGGGCAAGGTTTCTATTTTATCCCTGTATTCTTTGAGTGATTCTTGAAGCCGATTGGTACGTAGAAAAACGTTGATCCTCTATGTGGTGCTGGTTCTTCTTATTGACCCAAGATGCTCGTAGTATATCCCAGTGCTAGCTTCGATTTACAAGTTTCTGAAGAGCTCGGGGTGTCTTGACAGGTAGATGATATTGAGAATAGGATGTACAGCAACGTGGTCCACAGGATAGTCGCGTACATTTTTTTTCGTGTTTATCCTCTTTTTCACCTACAAGGTTCACAGGAATAAACTTTTCGGATCTATCTTAACAATAAGTGACCAAGAGCTTATCAGCATGCTTAGAGAATCTTATACCATCGTCGGTTCCGAGAATTACATTGTAATGGTGATGTTACTATCTTGAAACACGTCGCTTAGCAATTCCGACATTTTCTTTTGTGGCAGGGCACCCAGCAAGTCTCCGGAATTCGCCATTCGGCATGCTTCTTGTTTGTCCTGTTCTAAGGCTAGTCTGAGATTTTCGAGTCCTTGAATTACATTCTTTCAATTAATTCCATCAAAGTGATTTTCTTTTACGACTATGGAATAGACCTTATATTTTCCGGCGGAAGTAACTAGAACCTGCCCTATTACCGAGCTATTTTCCCGAAGATCTCGAGGATATACTCGTTCCGTTACTATCAAGAGTCTAAAAACAGAGTTAGTAGGTTCGCAATCACCCGAAAGGAAGTGAGCATAATTACCTTTATGATAAGTAAGAGGCTCAGCCCGTTCGTGTGGTGTTATTGTGGGTTTATTAACCACGTGGGGCGGTTTAATCTGTGTTTTCCGGTCTTTCAGCGGTTTTTCCGAGTCAGATTGAGAAGTATCCTTATCTACATGTGGCATTTCTATATTAAGAGTACCTCTTGGGGCGATGTTGATGTTTTTATTGTAAGGAATACCCGATTTAGCTAGAGTATTGCGTTGGCGTGGAAGCATGGTGTGCTTCTTACTAGATCCTGTTTCATCATAAAGGTGTTTATTGCTAATTGCCGCTGTAGTGGAACTAGCAGTGGGTAATTTCCAAGTCATTGATGTCTGAGTCAGTGACTTTCTCGGGGGTTGAGTTCTTATGATTGGAGACTCGCTTACCTACGGAAATTCACTGAACCGCACACCTGTGCTTTTTCTGTCCGCACCGGAATTCTTGATTTTGTGCGGGTTGGTCATATCAAGTAATACAGAGTCGTGTTCAGGACTGTTATTTGTGTTTAGATGTTTACGGAACGACTCTAGAAATTTGGTTACCCTAGCGGGTAGTGGATCGTCTGTACCAACACAAGGATCTATATCCTTTAAATGGAGAAGCAATTCTTCATTGTCTTCTCCATCAGAGATAGAGTTACGCTCTACATGTACCGTTTCTCTTTCAGGAGTATCATCGAATCCTTCTTTATCCCAAAAATAGGACTCATTTTGTGCCAGTGATTGCTTGAATTCGGAGATCGATTTTTGGACTTCCGTTCTCATTGTCGAGCTTCCTGACCGCTTGGTATCTAAACCCGGATCATGGTGGTCGTCACCACTACTATCGCTACTGTCGCTACTACCGCAGGGAGGACTGACATAAATGACTGGAGTTGCATCATTCGTGGGGGTGGGATCAGTTTGATCCTTATAGAATGTGCTGGACTTTGGGGAACAATCGTTGGGATTCCAAGTCACTTCCAGGGGCTTCAAGGTTTCCCTTAATTCTTCGAGTTCCGTCCGATTAACGATAGGTTTACCATCCGTAGTTTTCCAACCATTAGCTACCCAATTTGGAATCCACTGGGTGTAACTGTTAATGAGGAACTTCGAGTCTGTGTTAATTATTAATTAGCTGACGCCGTTTTCTACGGCTTTTCTGGCAGCTGCCGTGGCGGCCTGAATTTCAGCGGCGTTGTTGGTTTGTCTACCCTTTGCAGACTGGGAAATATTCCATGGATGGTTATGACCGAACTATACGCCTATTCCACCTTCTGGTGCTCCTTCCTTGTTATAAGTACAAGCCCCGTCAACATAAACATCAATGGTCCGTTCACATAGGCTTGGGAAACAAGGGCTCTTAAGAGTCGGAGGTGCACTCCGGGGTAAAGGGTTTTCTTTGGGAATCGGCAGAGTAGGCTCAACGCTAGGTAGAAGATTATGTTTTCTTCTATATATAGGAGGGTCTGAATCATCGCTTTCTTCGCCTTCGGAGGAAGCATCACTTCTTGAGGTGGATTAGTCGCCATGTACAGGGATCGTCAGTCGTTCCACCTTTCTTCGTCTAAGTCTGCTGGCAATTCCGCTTTGGTTAGGATCGGTTTACTTCAGCTGGGGGGGGGGGGGGGCTTGTAAGATTGGTCCAATGCCTTCTTTGCTGTTCGCCCCGGAATTTTTGGTTTCGTGATAACAGTTTCTTCTCTGTGCGAAGTTCCAGCCATGGGCGTGGACGAACTTGGCAAGGTTTTTCCTGACTTCTTAGACTGCGCAGAAGCTGGTTTTAAAATGGACAACTTACCCTTAGGGCCGGCAATTGTGTTGGATTTCGATTCAGTGGGGGCGTTTATTGGCATCTGCCGACGCGGGAACGAGTTGTCGGACCCGATTCCAATTGTAGGTTGAGAGTTGCGCTGGATCCTTTTACCTTATCAACATTGTCCTTTGAGTAGGATTGTTTGAGGGGGAACGCTCTATAAACGCTTGACCCAGGTCCCGAATAAGGTTCAGGGTGGCTAACTGGGGAACTCTTCGATAGAGTTTCTATGTCCTCGCTCCACTTTCCGTTTTTATATTCACCAGTATATTTAACCGTGTATTTAGAAGCAGAAACGGGAGCTTCCTTTTTTCCATTCTCATTTGACGGCATTGCCGTATAAGAGTCTGAATTTTGTAATGTCTGAACATCAATTGGGTTGTCGCTTTTATTAGGTCGATTAGCGGTGCCAATTTCCGGACTCTTGGTTTGATTACACTCCATGGAGCCCTTATCATCGGAATCGATAGACTCATCGGTTTCCGATGATTCAGTTGTGTCGTTGAACTCTGTAGGATTTCCGGATAACGCCTCTACTCCCCTATTTAGTTTTCCTTTTTTATGTTCAAAGGTATACTGATAATCCTTTAGTCTAAAGCGCCAGCGAAGTAATCGTGGGCCAGGATTATCAACATACGTCATCCTGTCCAAGGGTTCGTGATCACATGCAAGGATGAATTTGCGTCCTTATAAATATGGACGGAAATTCGTCACGGCGTACAGAACAGCCAGACATTCTCTTTCAGCTTCGAAATAGCCTTGTTCGACAGGACACAGAGCCTTCTGACCCTTTTGTCGTGTTCCTCTAGAGTTTCCGAACAGACCACGATGTCATCCAGGTATATAATAGCTTCCGATCCTAGCATCCCCTCAAGGACAGTGTCCATAAGACGCTGGAAGGTCGCAGGAGCATTTTTAATACCCATGGGCATTCCCAAATATTCGAAACGTCCACTTCGAGTAGAGAAGGCGGTTTTCAAGCGGTCATCGGGATGGGTTTCAACCTGATGGAATCCGCTTGCTAAATCGAAGACTGAAAAATAGCGAGCTTTTCCCAAACAATCGAGTATTTCCGTAATGTTGCGTAAGGGGTAAGCATCACCTATCACTTTCTTATTCAAAATACGGTAATCTATAACCACTCGGTATTTCCTGACCCCAGAAGCATCAAGCTTCTTAGGTATTATCATTCCTGGGGAATTATATGGTGATTTAGAGTCAGTAATTACACCACTATCTAGTTGTTTCTTTATCTGTAAATCAATTTGATCTAACGCGTCCGGAGGTTGACGATATGGTTTCCTTGAAACCACATCATCATCTGCCGTCGGAATTCGATATGGTACTTTGTTTGTGGTACTCAAAATTTCTCCGTTCAGGTGAAACACCTCAGAGAAATCTGCTGCCCAGCCTATCACGAGCTTCTTTTCCTCACCGTTGAGGTGAGATGTATATAGAGCTTCAGCAATGCGTTCACTTCGATTTCTATTCGTATTTAATTTTTCGGCGTTTGAAGGGAATTCAATGTCCGAGTCGGAAGTTTCTTCTCCTGGAAACACACAATACTCAAAAGGAACTGTATCTTGCGAGGAGGGATCCTCCTCGAAATCCTCATTAGTATTATAGAGGGCATAATCGTTTTCTTGAGTATCTTCATCCCTTATTCCTTCGTTTATTTTAAGAGATCTGGGAAAAGGTTTGATTTGTGGGCTCAATTTCCGTTTGGCTCTGGTAGATTCTGGGTCAACAAAAGGTATCGGCGTGATGGGCTTGGATATCACAACAAGCGTGTTATGTCGAAAGGACATCTGAGGCTGTTCCTCCTTTAAATAGGGACGACCTAAAATACCATCGGCTGATATGGGGTATGAATTCGCTACCACATGGAATGTTACCAATTTCTCGCATATCGTGAGTATTGCAGTACCTAAAGTCCTTACTAAATTTTGAGTAATGCCTGAGATACTGATGATATCATCTTCTCCGGTCATTGATCCTTTCAAGGCTTTAAGCTTTATTAAATTTACGTCGAATCCCAGATCTACTAAAAGATAGCTCTTGAAGTTTTCAATTCCGGTCCTTCAGACAGATGCGTCCGGGCGGCGGGTCTCCTTGGAGTTTAAAGGCTTAGGTGTCGGCTCGAACGATATAATTGAAGAGGGTGATAAGGTTGCGGATAAGGATTTCCATAGCCCGGGGGGAATGGATTTTGAAAAGAATACATGGGTGGATAGGGTTGAGGGTAGAGGGGATGGGAAGGATTCGACGTTGGATAAACAGGCGGAAAAGTGTCGGGATTTAGGATCGGATGGTTCTGATGCTCCTTTTACGCGCTGTTTCCCGTATGTAACTTCCGTAATCTCACCTCCCCATCTAATTGCTTAGAATAAGGGCTAGGGGATCTTGTTCGTTCCGGGCTATATTCTCGGTGCCTAGCCAAAAGGTACGAAGTACGACTCGATGTGTAGAGCGTGTTCGTAAGCTTCATGGATATTTTTGGGGTTACGCGTGTCCACAAATGTGGCCATTTCGTTGGGTAGTTCCCGAATGTAGGCATCCATAGCACAGTCGATCACAGACTTCATCATGAGTTCCGTGTTATCCTCGGGAGACGTGTATTTTTCGCTTAAAGAATGTCTCGCTCCGCTCAACAATCCCATCGTGCGGTCATAATAATCGCTAAAATTCTCATTCTGTTTCATCTTGAGATTGACGATCGATTCAATGTACGACTGGTACTTTTTTGACGGAGCGAAACGTTTCTTTAAGTTAGAAATTAAAGCCTGCATGTTACTAAAATCCCTATCCCTCGTCCTTTCTCTGGCAACTTCTTTTAGTTTGCTCAAGGCTACCTTCAAAAATACAGGCTCGGAAGGTTCGGATATGTACACGGAACCGTTTGTTACGTCCTGAATGAAGTCTCTTAAAGGGGGATTTTTGCCATCGAAGGTGTGGATATGAAAGGTACATTGTTAGAGCGTCATTCCCTCTAACACGGAGGCCATAGCCATGCTTACATCCATTCTTGTAGCTTGGGCTTGGCTGGTTGCATCAGAGTTAGGACCCAAATGGTGGGGGTCAGGATTTTCTTGGCAATTGTTGCTAAAACTTTCATCCCCGTTTTCGTCGGGCATTTTTTTTTGTTACGTGTACCCACAGTAGGTAAGTTAATTTAATCAGAAAGAGGGGTAGTGTGGTACATGAGTGTCAATAGTAAAATCGAATCGTACGATGCCACGTAATAGTGCAATCGCACGAAGGTAAGGCATATGCCTTTTATGCTGAAAATAATAAACAAGCAAAAGAAAATAAAGGCTGGCAATTCGATAAGCTCTTACTCTACAATCGTTGATGGATAGCGCATATGTTTCGTTAATGGTAAGTCGGTCGGAATGCAATTGCCATGTTTCCGTCGTCCCTCTTTAATTTGGGAATATGGATACGATAATTGTTTTATTTTTCTGAATAGTCAACACTGAGTAATGGTTGCCCGTTCACGTCTGGAACGCCACACAACAGTGGTACTTGATTTCGAATTGAGTTTGCATGATTCGGTCTACTGACGTTAGGACACGGCCTGGAGTGTTTATTTTTAATGAAAATAAATCTAAGGGGATCTCTGGCAGATTTTTTTGGTAACTTCAGAATTTTACTTGGTTTTCAAGTTAACACTGAACTTAAACATCTCATTGTTGAGAATGACTCGCTTCGAGTTTAGAAGCTTGGGCGATTTCTTCGAAGATCGCTGCTTCTATATCGGTATCGCTATCTGATAGGGTAATTGATTCTATTCACTTTTCCTAAACAGTTTCCTTTTGAGCCTTTCGATCCAACTTCTGTTGTGCGCTGCTCAGAAGAGTATTAAAAAGGCAACCAAATCCTTCTGGGGTTTCAATTTCCCTAAATATGTTTTCCTCTCTCTCGGGAGGTGGGTCAACAAACCTTATATTTACAGGGACTATGACAACTTCCCCTGAAGGCTGGGTGATTTCTTCAATTTCGTGGAGAATGAATTTCCCGGCAAAAAAAAACAACAATTTTTCCTCTTTCGTCGAGCTCGGCTGGCCCTTTACGCAATTTGCTTTTCTTTCCCTTAATCTTTCACAGAGTCTATTCTAATGATATCACCTCTATGTCTGATCCGTTACTCGCTTCGGATGGGGCTACGATCGTTTCGGTGTCCGAGTCGTTCCAATCGTTTATTGATTGTACGTTAACGATTCGGAGTTCCTGATCGCGCGCCGTCCTTCGTTGTTGTAATGCCTCTTCCAAAGTTAAATCGACAACAATTACTTCGATAGTATTGGAACCCGCTTCGATTTCTCGGTTTGGTTCAACAGGAGGTCGAATCGACGGTTTTACCGTGAGTGTAGGGATCGATTTTTTTGATGGCTTGATCAAATTGTTAAAAATGATAGAACTAGCTGGGATAACTTTTGCATTTGATTTGCTGCATTTATTTGCACGCTTCCCTCTTTTTGTGGTGTTTAGGGGAATATTGGGAAAGGTTTCCTTTGAGTTAGGCATCAGGAATTAGGGAAGAGCTCAAAACGCTGCGTTGCCTGCTCAAGGAGCGCGACAGAGTTGCCAAAGATCTTTTATTAATAAATTTGATCACTCAAAAATCTTGCTTCGCCTTTTTATACAAAGGAAAGCACGAATACTCAGACGATGCTGTAGACCTTTCCTTCGCTAAAGCTTTCAGTTTGGGTCTCGTTTTGATTTTTGTTTTGATCTCGTGACTTCGGTTTTCCTTTAGGAGAAAAATGTACGTTAGGATTTAGGAGGAGAAAAACTTCTACCCGTCAGCTGAGCGTGCGATTGGGTGAGTTGTGGATATTCAATTATTATTATTATTATATATTAAATAATTATTTGTTTATTTTGTTAAAATCGGAATTCTAGATCAAGCTGTCAAATTACCGATTATAAAAAACCCACGGTAAATGACAGTTCTGTTTTTGACTGATTATTCCGGTATTTTTGTTGATCGAACTTTTCTTGGGCGTTGTTCAATAGAGTGTTGAATAAGCAATTAAATTCGTTAGGACCCTCGATCTCCGTGAAGATGCCCTCTTCTCTCTGAGGTGGGGGATCAATAAAACGGATGTTTACGGGAATGTTATCCGTTTCTCCGGAGGGTTGAATTACTTGCTTGAATTCGTGCACAATTAGCTTATAAGCCAGAAAATCACCTGCTAACAACTGATGTTTAAGTTGTTCTTGACGTTCTTTGATTTGCTTCCCCCCGCTAGGCATAAGCTTTTTTTTTAATTTAACGTCAGACATTTTGAACAGTTTATCCTCACAGTCAAGTTATCAGACAAGTTTCTTTTGGTTCTTTATAACCCTCAACTAATTATCCTATTTAATTCAAAATTAAATAAACCACATAAAAACACTCAAGTCCTGGCCCTTAGGCTTGCATCTTGAACCTTAAGGAAGGTTTCGACTGGCCGTTAGGCTTGTCTAATCTCCCTACATTTAATGTTACTTTGATTAATTTTGAATGGTTATAAATAACCGAACAATAACCTCTGATTTTATTTTACAATGAAAACCAGACCAATTATTTTGGCTATTATTTAACCTTAGCTGTATACTCAACAGCGAGGGGTGCCATTTTTCTTTTTAATTCAAAATTAAATAAACCACATAAAAACACTCAAGTGCTGGCCCTTAGGCTTGCATCTTGAACCTTAGGGGAGGTTTCGACTGGCCGTTAGGCTTGTCTAATCTTCCTGCATTTCGAGTTGCTTTGATTAATTTTGAACCGTTATAAATAATTAAAGAAATATTCTCTACTTTTATTCTGTCAATAAAATTAGACAAGTTTCTTTTGGTTATTTATAAACCTCAACTAATTTTTCTATTTAATTCAAAATTGAATAAACCACATAAAAAGACTCAAGTGCTGGCCCTTAGGCTTACATCTTGAACCTTAGGGGAGGTTTCGACTGGCCGTTAGGCTTGCCATACTCCTTGCATTTCATGTTGCTTTGATTAATTTTGAATGGTTCCAAAGTACCGAACAATTACCTCTGATTTTATTTAATATAAAAACCAGATCAGTAATTTTGGTTATTATTTAACCCAGACTGTATACTCAACAGCGAAGGGTACCATTTTTGGCAATCAAGAATGATTTTATTTAGGTACTAAATAATTTTCGCTAATTTTGAAAGCACTGGCCTAGAGGAAAAACATATCGAATGTCCCACTGTTAAGCATCATTCTTGAAAGACAACAGTCAAAATGACTAATTTCACTAAAATTTCGAAAATTGTTTCTTTCACCCGTCTCTTCGGAGGGATGCACTTAAGAGTAAAATAATCCGACCGCTGCCACCATGTTTGTCGCCGGAGGTACGAACCGCTAATTCGGAAGAATTGGTTTTATTTTTATTGTGGGGAATCGCTTTTGACTCGACTCCCGGACTGGGAGCCCTTGTGCCTGTAGCTCTGAAATTTTTCAGGGTCTTTAAATAATTCGGAATTCCTTTCGTTTTTTCACTAAGCAGGTAAAAAGCGTTTATTCAGCGAAATCCGAAAATGATTTTAAAAAATGTACAATGTATTTCTTAAACTACCGCAACATCCCTTCGGTAGCGAAGAGGAGATGGCGGGCAAGTAAAGTGACCCCGGAATTTATTTATTGGCCAAAAATAATTACAGCTACGTCAATTTCCGAGACGTTGCCCCACGACATACTGCGTATTCGAATCCTGGAAAAAGGAGAGAGAGAGATACGAGTGAAGGGCGGAAATAAGGCAATTGCTGGCCGCGATAATGCGTTTCGTTTTAATAAAATTCCGCTAGTAAAAATCACATAAAAACCTGACCTTATCTTGGATTGCAGTGCGTTATCGGTGTAGGCCCAGTCGTAGGACTCGCCACTCACCACTTACACTCGCGCGACACGATCGCGATCCGTCGTGATCCTAACACACTGATTGGGAAACCGTGGTTTTCTAGTTCCTTTCACAACACTGTTCCTTACTGATCTCGGTTGCCCGTGAACAAGCGAAACTTATAAATTTTACGTCTCGAAGAGACTTCTTCTCCGTAACACTACTTTCCCCTAAGGATATCGCGAAGTGGCGGATTGCGTGCGAGTCGCGCGAAGCTAAAGCCAGACGGGCAGGGCGAACTCTAGGTGCTAGACATAGACTGCGTCTTAATTGCTTCTTCGAGAAGCGACGAACGACTGCCCCGAGGTGACAGGTAAAATGCACCTCGTAGGCCATGGTGTGGAGATTTTGGTAGGGTTTTTTGATGACATTGCACATGGACTTTGCCTAGCGACTGTGGAACAGGGCGACAGGATATGAGTCTACGTTACCAAAAAATGCTGATATCAAAAGTTTGCAATACAGAGTTTTTAATAATGCACGTGCCTTATTGCTAGGCAGGAAATAAAATAATAATTACTTCATTTTAATTTAGAGTTAGACCCTTGACCATTGTTAATTAATAATCGTTGCTGAACTAACGTGTACTTTTCATTCTCGAATTTGGATGTTCAGATCCAAAGCCTTAGTGGATTGTGATTTTCCTTTATTTAATAAAACAATTTTAATTTATTTAATAATCTCTACTAAGTTCCAAATCGATTTGATTTAATATTCTTTTTGATTTACAAAATATTGAAATCACCTCAGCTTTATATTATTGTTGAATATTTAGTGAGTGATCTTGCATGTCTTTATCTTTCACTTTTTTCTTTAAGTTTATAATTTGGTTCTACCCTAGGGGTTGAGAATTTTGCCATTTGTTAATTCTTTGATATCGGAAATTATAGATATCGATTGACTATTATGGCATTGTTAATATCTATTTGGATATTTATTACTAAATCAACAATCTTGATTTTGCGTATAATTTATGTTGTTTTTGTCTTAAATATTTTCAGTTAGCAACAATTATTATAACAATTGTCCAAGGTCTTTCCGATTTGACGCATACATGTATGTACATGTATGTTTAAGTGGTGGAGAGGCACTCAACTCAGCCACGAGGTGTAATGACTGATTACGCATGGATACTGCGGTACCAGACTCCTTTTCTTTTAATAATTGAGTTGGGTTCTCCCAATGTCCATCGCAACATCTTTATTCAACAATTCAACTACTTGGTTAAAAAATTATCTTATTCATTGAAAATTGAAAATTTCGAAATTTATAAATAAACTTTTTGCTCAGTTGCAATTTTTTGAAAATGTGCAAAAACATGTTTTTTTTTGATTGAGTCATATGCACACATTTTTAAAAAAGTTGAATATGTCGAACTTGAAATTCATTCAGTTTGAACCAAGAAAACATTTTTTTATTTTGCTTCTTCGGAAAAAAATTTTTTGTCTTGAGTTAGGATTTTTTCGATTTCATATCTTTTTTGCGATTTTGGAACGTTATAAACACCATGAAAAAAAATGTTTTCCATGACTAAAAAATAATAAAATGTTTCTTTGGTTCAAGCTGACGCTATTTCAGGTTCGAATTAATCCAAAAAACATGTTTTGGTTTATTTAAAAAAATTGTTAAATAAGGCAACATTTTTTTTCATTAAAAAAATTTTTAATTGTAAATTTAAGAAAGAGAACAGAAGACATTAACCGATTTCAAAATTTTTTCTTCACTTGTTTTGGATGTCGCCCCAGAAATTGTTATCCGTCGGCTCAAACGATTCGATTAATTTTTAGCATTTTTATTTCGCTCTACTGAAGAGTTTATTTTTAAATTTATATTGAAATTATTAAATATAGCACGAAGGAATAGTAAGAAGTGGTATCACCCTATGTGTTTGGTGAGCAGAGGTGGGACAAGAAACGTCCAAGAATTCGTTAATGCTTGCTACGAATGAAAACTCGTATGCTGCCCCGTGCACATGCGCAGAGCTGTTTTCACATTCACGTGTTATATCCACTCCCCTATGTTACATTTTGACATCTCGATGCACATGTAGGTTATGTTCGTTTATTTATGTTCGTTCAATACACAAGTTCGAAACTTCGAACGCGTTTTGACGTCGTTGGCATAGCAACCGCCAGTGCGCTTGTGCACGGGGCAGCATACGAGTTTTCATTCGTGGCAAGCATTACGACTTCTTGGACGTCACTCGTCCCACTCCCCACTTACAGGGATACTACTCCTTACTATTCCTTCGTGAAATATAATAAGGATGGAATGACAAATCTTGGAAAAATATATTTATGAGAACGTTGTTAAACATATCAAAAGTTTGTATTTAACTAATTTTGTTTTTTCTTTCACTTTTTTATATCACTCTGTATGGATTTTCAACGATCTAAGTCAGTGCAGCGTCCAAAGTCGCTTTTCGTGCATACTAAAGGAGACATACCGCCTCTTTGATATTTTGTAGTCTAGGACCCCCTGGTCGATAATATACGTGTCGGAACGTCGAGGGAAGAATACTTTTTTGTTAGTGTTGCGTCCAAAGTCGCTTTTCTTGCACTCTAAAAGAGATATACGAACACTGGTGGACGGTTTTGTGTCACACTCGTGGATCATGCTTAATTCTGTGCGTCACTGGTATTTTTTACATTAGAACCCCCTGGTCGATAATATATGTCCCTGAAGGTCGAGAGAAGAGTAATTTTTCTTTGGTGCTACGTCAAATATCCTATGTACCACAATACGCTAGCCACATGTGCATAAATTCCCAGACTTCGAGCACCCGCTTTGCACGTGCAATAATACCCTTGGATTTAATCGTCATCATAGTTAGACTCATCCTCATCTGTCGGTACGTAAGCAATCCAAAGTTGGTACCTAGTTGCGTTTCTGAACCGTCTATAAAGTCGAACTCTGATGAGTCCCGTCTCTGGTATGATGTCGCGATGTTGCTCGTTCATGACTTCCAACTGTATCTCTTCTTCATCTTTCCTCTGTAGCTTATCCTGAATGTACGAAGGAGCTAACTGGACCTGAGACACACCGCCTGTCAAATCTCGAAGGAAGGCTCATGTCAGACGAGGAAAGTTTTGCCCGTGTTGAGCATTCAGCTGAACCCATCGTTGACCACCTGTAGCCTGCAGGTTTTACAGTCCTACTAGTGTTTGGACAACGTTTACTTTATGCGCTCTAGCTAACGATTGTCTAGCCAATACAGCATTAGCTCCTGCCATTTCACTAGGCGGATGGTACCTGTTAATTAGACCTCCAGCGATACCATAGAAGTCACCGAGGTGGGCCACATGCTGCACTGGAATCCTTTAATCGAACAACATGCAGATGGTTTTGATGTGGTAATTTCTGGTCTCCACTATCCATCTAGTCTTCGTTATCAAACTTGATTCGTTCGCCTCCTCTGTATGGAACTAACGCTGTCCAGGTTGGAGAAGTGCCAGCATTTTCCACGAGATTCCGAGATTCTCTAATAAAGATGTAGGATCTCGATAGCCTCTATCAACAACGAATATCGACTCTTCTAGGAACCACTCTCTCATTCTGTCCAAGTTTCTTTGAAGTTGGTTGTTAAGCTTCGCAGCATCAATGTTTCGAGAGTCTGAGAAGAATGGTCCATAAATGTCCAATATGTAGCCATCTGGTGCTACGATTAAAGCAAGTTTTACTACATGAAGGTCCTTGTGAATGCAGTAGGACTGTCGCAGACTGCGGAAGTAGCTACTTTAATGGATGTAACTGTAAGTGCCGTCGATATATATGCAATTATTTTGCGGATATGAGGCTCTGGATTGTATGATTCGTTAGCGAATTTGGTCACATTTCTTGCTATATAATCCTCTTTCGTTATCGTATCAAGTCCTATATTTTGAGGAACAAATCTTAGCATCAGCGATTGTCTATCTGTAGCAACTGCCAGACTCATAGCTTGCCTGCTTGAATACCGATATGTGGTCTTCAGACATATACATTATCGATCGGAGGGTCCTAAACTACAAAATGTCAAAGAGGCACAGAACTGGACATAATCCCTGAGCATGACGCCAAACAGTCCACCAGTGTTTGTATATCTCTTTTAGAATGCAAGAAAAGCGACTTTAAACGCAACACCGACGAAAAAGTATCCTTCTCTCGATCTTCCGACACGTATATTATGGATCAGGGGGACGTAAAGTACAAAATATCAGTGAGGCACCGAGTTGAGCATGATCCCTGAGTGTGACGCCAGTCCACCACTGTTCGTATGTCTCTTTTAGAATGCAAGAAAAGCGACTTTGGACGTAGCACCACAGAAAAAGTATTCTTCTCTAGACCTTCAAACATGTATATTATCGATCTGGGGATCCTAATGTACAAAAAATCAGTGAGGCACCGAGTTGGGCATGATCCCTGAGCGTGATGCCAAACAGTCCGCTTAGTGTCGGTATATCTATGTTTGCATACATGAAAAGAGACTTGGGACGTAGCATCAAAGAAAAAGTAGTATCAATAAGGCACCGAGTTGGACATAATCTCTGAGCGTGACGCCGAACAGTCCACCAGTGTTCGTTTATCTCTTTTAGAATGCAAGAAAAGCTACTTTTAACGCAACACCAAGGAAAAAGTATCCTTCTCTCGACCTTCAGACACGTATATTATCGATCAGGGGGGCCTATTGTACAAAAAATCAGTGAGGCACCGAGTTGGGCATGATTCCTGAGCGTGAAGCCAAACAGTCCGCTCGTGTCGGTATATCTATGTTAGCATACATGAAAAGAGACTTTGGACGTAGCACCGAAGTAAAAGTATTCCTCTCTCGACTTTTAGACCCGTATATTATCGATCAGGGGGTCCTGAAGTACAAAATAACAAAGAGGCATAGAGTTGGCCATGATCCCTGAGCGTGGTGCCAAAGAGTCCTCGAGTTTCGGTACGTCTAATCTAGCGTGCACGAAAAGCGACCTTTGATACGATACGAACGAAAAACTGTCCATTTTTCTACTTTTTGGCACAACACCTTTTTATTGGGGATGTCACGATCTACAACATATCCAAAATTCAGAAAAATCCACCGAGACCTTTCTTAAATGTATTTGGTGCGGGGTCCTTTCTGTTCATAATTTATTTATATAATTCCATTAAAATTTTAAACTCAATTCAATTTTTTCCAATTTTAAATTTAACTATTTTTTTTTTAAATTCAACTAAATTTTATTTGTTAAATTTAATTCAATTTTAGTTTAATTTTTTTTAGATTTTAAATGTAAATTTTATTTAAATTTCACATCTAACTACATTTCCTTAATTGTATTTTAATTTTAGCGTTGAAATTTGGCGTAAGAAGGGTTAGAGAAGAAATTTGGGAAGTATGTAGTAGAGTATGGAGAGGGGAAGGATGGCCGAAGGAGTGGAGAAAAGGTTTGGTAGTCCCTTCATTAAAGAAAGGAGGGGGTAGAAAAGTGGATGATTATAGAGGAATCACTCTGATGCCAGTAACGTATAAAATTTACGGGGAGGTGCTTAGGAAGAGATTAGAAGAACAGGTAGAAGAGAAAGGAAGTATTTCACACAATCAAAAAGGATTCAGGAAGGGGATGGATACAGTGGATAACATTTTCGTTCTAAATTATCTAGTCAACAGGAACCTGGGACAGAAGAAAGGAAAGCTGGTCGCACTCTTCGTAGATTTGGCAGGCAATGAAAGAAAGGGAGATCGACGAAAAGATGATTGTGAGGATGAAAGGGGCCTTTACGGAGACGAAGATAAGGGTGAGGATCGAGGAACAGAAACGAGAGGAGTTCTGGACAGGGAGGGTCTCAGGCAAGGATGCCCGCTAAGTCCGTTGCTATTTAGCATATTGTTAGCAGACCTAGAAGAGAAAATGAAAAAGAAAGGTAAAGAGGGTACAGTTCTAGGAAATAAGAGAATATACTCGTTAGCGTACGCGGATGATGTCGTGCTTCTGGCAGATAATGAAAGTGGAATGAACCTGCTAATGAAAGGACTCGAAGAGTATATAAGAGAGAAAGACCTGATAATTAATGTGACGAAGACAAAGATAGTATGTTTAAGGAAGAGAAAAAATGAAGTAAAGTATGGATGGAAGATAAATGGGGAAATGGTGGAAATGGTAGAGGAATTTTGTTATTTAGGATCCTGGTTCGAAGCGGGTGGTGGAAATTATCTTCAGGTGAAAAAAATGATGGAAAGTACGAGTAAGGTGATGGGTCAAGTGTGGGGGACTAAGATTCAAAGAGGACTGGAAGATGAGAGTATGGCTGTTTTATTCACTTGTATGGTCAGTGATGTGTTATGGAATGGAAATTTGGGAGTGGAAGGAGTACAAAAAGGTAGAAAACATGCAAGAGAGATTTCTGAGATGGGTTATGGGAGTAAGCTTTCACTGCCCAGGTTATACATTGAGAGAAGAAACAGAGAGAGAAATTGGTGATAAGGCAGAGGAAAAGGGTCTAGAACTTCGAAGAGAAACTTAAGAGTGGTAAGAGTAGTAAAGTTGCACAAGTGTGCCTGCAGGAAATACTAAATAGAGAGATGAGAGGTAACACGGGAAATTCAAGATGGGAGAAGGAGAGATGGCAAGATAGAAGGGAATGGAGAATGTGTGACGAGGGGAGGGACTGGCAGGTAGTAGAGGGGGAACTGAGTAAGAAGCTGGAAGAGAAGAGGCGAGAAAATATTATGGAGTCAACATATAATAAATGGTATAGATTCGTCAAGATGGAAGGGGTCCCAGAATATCTAGGGAAATTGAAAAAGGAGTGCAGGTGACCCAGGATATGTTTCAGAATGGAAGAAGGCATGAATGAGTGTAAATATTGGATGAGTGAAGAAATGAAAATGTGTAGGGTATGTGGGTATGAAAGGGAATCGTGGGAGCTCGTGTTGGAGAGATGTACAGGGGAAGAGGAAGGGGGAAAGATTGTGGTAGATAAAGTTAGCTGGATACTTAGCGGTTGTGGACAAGGGGAGATGTGGGTGAAGAGTGTAGAAGAGAAAAGAAAAGAGAATGCGTGGGGGACGAGAAAACCAAAATTGAAATATGTATAAGGAAAATTAGTGTGGCGTGTCTTGGAAAAGCTTGAAGAGTAATGGTAAAAGGAAATCGATGCCCTGGAAGGTCTCGCGCACTTGCTAGATAATAGTTAATAGCTAGTAAGATAATATTTAAGAACTTGTAAATAATAGGAAGGTGAAGCGATTATAGGTTAAGATAAGCATAAGGCATAGTGGTTAAGTGAAATTGTAAAATATGTGAAGGGAACAAAGTCCTCAAACCCGTAAAAGGGAGAGTAATAAAATGCACTACAACTATTTTTTTTTAATTTAAAGTTTCACTAAATTGTATTTAGATTTTACATCTAACTAATTGATTCAAAATTCAAATTAAACTAAATTTTATTTTTATTTTAAATTTAGCAAAATTTCTATTGAATTTTAAATTTAACTACATTTTATTAAAATTTTTACTAAGTTTTATTTACATTTTAAATGTACCTACATTTTATTTAAATTTTAAATGTACCTGAATTTTACTTAAATTTTATTTTAATTTATATGTAACGCAATTTTATTTATGCTATAAATTTAACTACTTTTTTTTAAATTTTACGCGTGAAACTTCCGTTTTCGCGTGGAAGTATGTGGTAGTGGTGAAATTTCGATGCTGAAATTTTCTGATAACTGTGGTGAAATTTAAGGTGAGTGGATTGTGGATGTATGTGGAAGGGTTCGCTTGTAAGGGATTGATTGAGAGGTTGAATGATTGACAAGGGGGTGAGGATATGTTTGGGGATCAAGACAGATTTGTGTGGAAGTTAAGGTTAGGTGGGTTTGAGGTTTGTGACGGGATGGGAGGACCAGGTTGGTCGTAGCAGGGCAGGGTAGAGAAGGAGAAAGGCAAGGCAGGTAGACGCGACGATAGATACAGATAACGATAGAAGGCGGAATCGTTTGAATTGGATTCATGGCTAGCAGAACTAGTACCAGCAAGAAAAGCAGGGATTGAGACCAGGAAGTTTTCAGTATATCGAAAGGGGAGAACAAAGAAAGGAAAGCAAGGGGAAAGTATAGGAAAACTGTAGAAAAGGATATATTGAGGGCGAAGAGCGTGGGGTCGATTGAGGCATTCATCAAAGGGAAGAGAGGGGAGAGGAGAAGGAGTGAGGACAAGGAAGATATAGGGTCAAGCTTGAAAGATCCATAAATGTACAATTCGCCGCCGGAAAAATATAGTTTTGGAGAGAAGGATGAGAAAAATAAGGGGACAGAAAGAGACAGAGCTGAGGCTAAAGATCCGAGGGAAAAGGAAAGATTGAAAGAAACGCGCGAAATGATGATAGAAGTAATGGGGATGTATGAAGAAAAGCAGGAAAAAAGGGTAGAGGAAATAAGAAAAGAAATTAGGCAGAAAATGGCCGAACTTAGGAAAGAAATTAGGAAATGGGAAGAAGTCAGGGAAAAGCTAAAGAAAAGGATGCAGACGTTGGAGCAAAGACTAGAAAAGAAGAAAGAGCCTATTAAAAAGGTAGATGAGTTGGAAGGTAGAATAAAAAAATAGAAAGCTCAAACCGTTAGTTTGGAGGTGGGGAGAGTGAGAATAAGGTGAAGGAAAGGCTGAGAAAAATAGAACAAAGAATAGAAAAGAAAGAGAGAGAAGAAAGAAAAAGAAACATAGTGATAAAGGGTCTAAGATTAGAGCGGAAGGAGCTGATGGAAGGAGTGTAAGAAGTACTAAAAAGGATTTATGCTAATTTAGAGATAGAGGAAATGCTAAGTGTAGGACGAGGGGCTATTGTGAAAACGAGGAATCTTGTGAATCAGAAAACCATGAATGCGGCAGTTCATAAATGATTCCTTTGTGATTCCCATGATTGCCTATTGATTGCTCCCAAGAATCCGGTTCGGACTTCGCTTGAATGGCAGCAACGGCGTGAAACTGTCGCTGGAACGTACGGTGTATCACCATAGTTACCACATATTAATAAGTTGATCAATTTAAAAATTATTAGAATATTGATTCATAAAAGTAATTTGTATATATATGTTTATTATGAGATGAAACGAAGAAAAACAAAACACGAGAAGAGATTGGCAATCGTCCAAACAAGGATGGGTTTTATAGATGTAAACATTGACATTTAATTTTAATTTAATTCAAATTTCGAAGTGACGATTTAGGACTAAGATAAAATAAAAAATTTGGCAATAATAAAATATGGTTATATACTTCAGGTTATTTTTATAAGTGTCAAAAACTGCACGATATATCTCATAGATTATTTAATAAAATAAACATATTGAAAAGAAAATACTTAAAATTGTTACATTATTAATACTTGATTGTTAAAGTGAATACTAAAATTGTTTTTAAATTTGTCAGGATTATATTCTGTAAAATTTGTTTGAATAGGTTTTAATGTGAGATTTAATTCTGAACTTCAGAAAATGAAGTCTTAAATTTAGATCAATGTTGCTTCGATCCAGAAAATTTTCACTGAGTTTAAGACATACCATTATGTTAAAGTGTAAAAATTTTAGACTGTTTTTCTGTGAAAAGTATATAAATAGTCAAAATACAGTTTTTGTGATGATTTATCAAATTAAACATACATACATAAATATTTTATCCTAAGAAACAAGTTTTTTTATATACCTTCAACTTGAAAATTCTTTTTAAATTTTCACCCTGATATTTTTTTTTCAATTAAACAAAAATATATTTTCATAGCTTTGCTACAGAAGAACCACAGTACAATTAATAGGTCGTACATTTCCTTAATCACTATCAAAATGCAAAGAACATATTTAAAACGTTAAAAATTTAACAATTATGTTTTGGCTTATATTTACAGAAAAAAACGTCTTTAATCTTTAGATTTTTTTAAATAAGTGTTTTGACGGAACACATAGTCTGACAGTGACAAGCAAACATTAGTAATAATAGGACTAGACATTGTTAACTTGTAGTTGCTTATATCAACATGGCCATGGGCGAAATATTTTCTTTACATTTTCAAAAAAATCGACGTGATTTAAGGAATTTTGAATCTTTTGAAAATTTCCCAACGGATTTTAAAAATGGTCGATAGACTGCACCAGTATCTGGAATGAAAATTTAAATATCTCAATTAAGTTAAAAGTAGTAGAATAATGATCTAGTTATTTATATCAATCAATAATAATAAGATGTTTATAAAAAAACGAAACTAACAGAATATGTAGTAGATACACATTGTCTTCAATTTACTAAAGAAATAAAAAAAAAATTACTTGGAGTTTCTTTGAGAAAATGAACTTTTAAAATTTCCATAAAGTCATCCGTTGTTTTGTCTTTTTATATTTAAACACAATTTTAATTAGATCCAACAACATATATTATTAATTCTCAATTAAAGTAAAAAAAATGGAATAGGTACACCCGTTAAATATAGAGCATTTAAACGTAAAATTTCATAATTTTTGGTTATTGTAAGGTTAACTTCAATAGATTGCAGGTAAAAAAAATTGTTTAGAACTTCTTATTATACTTGAAAAATAACCTATTTCGAAGTAATTTATTCCGACGCCCTAAGCTAGATCTCTCTGTATGATTTTAAGTGGAATCAAACATTATTAGCTTAGAGAGGTTCTTACATATATTTTATAGTAGGTATTTTTTTATTAAATCTTTTTAATTCTTTAAGATGGTCTTCGTATTTACCTGCTGTCCAGTATTATTTCTCTTTACAATTAAATTTCTGCCAAACCTATTCGCAATTTTATCATATTCAGAGTCACATTATATGCAAAATATTATGCAGAACAAGGAAAAAAGAAAAAAAAAATTCAAATTTCTTTGGCAGCAAATGTATCGTCTTGCGCATGCCTGAATAAAATATGCGATAACTGACTTAACCCGAATCGAGTGAATGCAGCTTCAAGTACTAACTAGAATATCTGAAATTTCCGTTGACTGCCAAGATTCCCCAGTGACTGATCTGGGGATGAGAAATAAAATCAGAGAAGATTGGAGGATATGCTACTGGAATATAGCAGGCTTAGAAATAAAGAATAGGGAGTTCATGAGAAATTTGATACATTGGGATGTAGTAGTAGTGATGGAGACGTGGCTAGATGAAAAGGGATGGGAAAGGGTAAGGGGAAGATTACCAGTAGGTTATAAATGGTAGGTTCAAAATGCAAAGGGGAAGAATAAAAAAAGCAGAGCAATGGGAGGAATGTTAATGGGAATAAGGAACGAATGTATAACGGAGAAGGATAAAAAGGAGTTGAAAGACGAAGTATTTTTCAAAAATTCGGTCTATCGGTCCCATAATTAAAGAAAAAAAAATTAATAAAAACGATTCTAGTCCTTTAAACATCGTTCTTTAATAACCTTTTCGACGTTTCGGCACACAATGCGGGCCTTCTTCAGGAAAAATTGCTTATCTGTACTTAGTATGTGGAGTCAAACATGAAGAAAATTTAAAAACAATGTCAAAACATTAGACGCTTTCAATGAGAGAAAATATATTGTTCACATTTTTGTTTAAAAAATAAAATAATATATATAATAAAACTGTTCTTTCTCTTTATTTTGTTGAAACCTCTAAAAAATAAATTTTCACGAGGCTCCAACTCGAAATAACAATTACATTTTTGGTTTTGAGAAAGGAACAAGTATAATCATTGAAAGCGTCTAATGTTTTGACATTGTTTTTAAATATTCTTCATGTTTGACTCCACATACTAAGTACAGACAAGAAATTTTTCTTGAAGAAGGCCCGCATTGTGTGCCGAAACGTCGAAAAGGTTGTTAAAGAACGATGTTTAAAGAACTTGAATCGTTTTTATTTATTTTTTTTCTTTACTCATGGGATCGATTGACCGAAGAAAACAATATTTTCCGAAATTTCATTGAAGACGACGGTCGAAAAAAAAGGAAATGCAAATTCTGGAGTTACTCCGAATAATTTGTATTTTGGAGTTCAGCTCCAAATTTCGCTTGGATTCATAACATTGAAGGTCAGTAACGTACTGGAGGGATGGGGTATTTGACTTATATTTCAAGAAAGTATAATCAAAACATCAGGTGGGAACTTGGAAATTGGATAAACGTCCAAAGAAGATTAGTCCACCTGAAGGAACAGCGAACCTTTTTAATAAGACGTCGCAAAGAATCCCTGATTCCAGCACACATTCAAAAGCAGACAAATAAATTTCAATTGATAAATTTACGTTATAAAGTCTTCCATAAATTTCAAAAAACTAAATTAATTTTTCAGAACAAATTTTTGAACTGTGAAATCAATAATACGATTGAAAACATTAAAGATTTAGCTCATAAATCGAATTATTTAAAGTATCGTTTAATGAGAAATATAAAGGAGGAATCAATTTACACTTTTTTCAATTCACATCGTTTGTAATGACAGTTAAATTTAAACAAAAAAATGTCCGTAAAGAAAAAAAAAATTGTTGACATTTTTTTGAAAACTCAAAAAACTAAATACGCGTTTTTGAAAATAGGTCTTCTTGAATTTTTTATAGTTTTTGTCAAAGAAAGCCAAAAAATGTGTTTCACCAGACCTGTAAGTTTTATCTTAGGCCCGCCAGTGGTTTATGAGAAAATAAATAAATCTTGGGACCCGTCCTACACGTCGCTGCGACAAGCATCTCACCGTGCCGCGCCGCGCTGCTTCCACTGCGATTCGCTTTTGTTTCCAGATTCGCGGCAAGCCAGCTTGTCTAAACTGTCTCCGCCTGAAATTTCACGTGCATCTTGAGCATTAGCGTTATATTAGCGACACTTTCCTTTATTTTTCTACGCATTACTTCGTATTGCTGTTAAGAATACAGATGGAAAGAAAGGAAAGAGATTGTGAATTTACAAGAAAGGCATATAAGGTGGACGCTAGGGGCAAACTGGAGGAGATCGGGATATATGGTGAGGGAAGAAGCGCAAAGGGATAAATGAAGTATTACAGCGGGAAATAGGGCATAGAATTTTGAGACGAAGCTGTGGGAGGAAAAGGGAGGGGAGTTAGCGAGAAAGTGTTTTAAGATGGTTGAAGAAAGGAGAGGGAGGGCGATGGAATTAACGAGATGGGAAGAAGAAAGGAGCGAGTTATTTAAGCCTAGATATATAGAAGACGAGACTGGAGTCGCCGGGATATATGGCGAGAGAAGAGGCGCAAAGGGATAAATTAAGTACTAGAGCGGGAAAGAGGGCATAGAATTTTGAGACGAAGCTGAGGGCGGGAAAGGGAGGGGAGTTGGCGAGAAAGTGTTTGATGGAGATAGAAGAAAGTAGAGGGAGGGCGATTGAATTAACGAGATGGGAGGAAGAAAGGAGGGAGTTCTTTGAGGCTAGAGATATAGAAGACGGGACTGGAGTCAAGTATGAAGAAGTGGAAAAAAGGGAGAGGGAAAGACAATTAATAGAAAGATGGGGGATGATTGAGGAATCAAAATATAATAAATGGTATGAGATGATAAAAAAGGAAGGAGTACCAAAGTATTTAGAAATGGGACGGGGAGAGAAAAGATGAACCAGAATAGCTAGATTTAAATTGGGAAACTAGGTAAGGGCAGGTATGTATTGGGAAAAGAAAGAGAACAGGAAGTGCAGAATCTGTGAATGGGAAGAGGAAACATGGGAGCATGTATGGGAAGGATGTAGGCGAGGAATGGAAGATAAAGGAAGCTGGCAAGGGAATGTGGTAATGTGGTAATGATTCTAGGGGAGGATGGTTTGGGGGAAGAGTGGATGAAGGAGTTAGAGGTTGCTAGGGGAGGAAATGAGAAAGAATGAAAGAATGGATGCAAAAAATGGCAAAATGGAGGTCCAAGAGAAGTGAAAGAAAAAGGAAACGGAAGTCACTTAAATTAAAAGCGTAAAGATTTGTAAGTAATGGTCAATTAGTAAATTAAGATGCATTTGCGTCATCGCTCTCTCTCTCTCTCTTTCTCTCGCTTGCACGCTCGCTTTCGATCACTCGCTCAATCCTTCGCTAACACTTCCCAAATTGCGCTATCGTGAAAACATAGAAATAAGGATATAGATATAAGATTTTCTGTAAATAGGCATAAATAACTGCAAATAGTAAGGATAAGATTTTATAAAACCTGTAGAAGGAAGTGTTGTAAGAAATGGAAGTCATGTAAACCCTTAGGGGACACATTATGAATAAAGAAGAATTTAACTACATTTTATAAAAATTTTAACCAAGTTCCAAATTCTTTCAAATTCATTCAAATTCTAAATTTACCTAAGTTTCATTTAAATTTCAAGTTTGAAGAAATTTCATTCAAGTTTTAAATTTAACTAAATTTAAGTAAAATTTAACATTTATCTTGATATAATTTTTATGTCAAGTGTACTCGAATTTTTTTTTTATATAATTAAATTGTATTTAAATTCTGGACAGGAAGGATGCTCAGAGAAGGGTGCCCGATGAGCCCACTCCTGTTTAGTATTCTTCTTGCAGATTTAGAGGAGAAGCTGTAGAGGAAAGGAAAAGGGAGGACAACATTAAGAACAGACAAAGAGTATTCACTAGGATATGCAGATGATTTAGTGTCAGTAGTGGATGATAGAAGATGTATGAATCTGATGATGAGAGCGTTCGAAGACTATGTGAGAGAAAAGGGTTTAACAGTGAATGTGAGCAAGACTAAGATGATGTGTTTCAGAAATAAAAAGGGCAAATTAGAGTACGGATGGAAGATAAATAGCGTGGTGGTGGAGTTGGTGGAGGAGTTTTGCTATCTAGGATTTTGTTTCGAAGCGAGAGGAGGAAGCGAGCTGCAGGTGAGAAAGAGATTAGAATGCGCGAGTAAAGTAATGGGGTAGGTATAGGGTATATGAACAAGAAGGTTCAATGATGACTGGAAGATGAGAGTGTGGATGTTTGATGTGTTAGTATGGTCAGTGTTAAGCTATGGATTGGAAATTTGGGGATGAAAAGAACATAAGGGAGTGGAAAGTTTGCATGAGAGATTTTTGAGATGGGATATGGGAGTAAGTTGGAGCTGCCCAGGTTATATGCCGAGGGAAGAAATAGGACGAGAAAAAATGGGGGTCAGGTAAGTGAAAAGAGCCTGGAACTTAAAAGAGAAACTAATAAGGGGAGAGGGAAGCAAAATTGCACAAGCGTGTGCTCGGAAAGTTAGGGATAAAGTGAGGAGGGGTAACGTGGGGCGTTCGAACTGGGAGGATGACAGATATGAAATAAGGTTGGAATGAGGTATGCAAGTGAGGGGTAGAGAGTGGGAGGAAATTAAGGAAGAGATGAAGGCAAGGCAAAAGGAGGAAAGATGGGAAAAATCGAAGATTCAAGATACAGCAGCTGGTATAGAATGGTTAAGAAGCAGAGGGAACCAGAGTACCTGAAAAAGATTAAGAAGGAGAGCAAATGGAATAGAGTGGTAAGATTCAGAATGGAAGAGGGTTTAGGGAATGTAGGTATTGGATGAATGAAGAAGAGAATCTGTGTAGAATATGTAAGTATGAAGAGGAAACATGGTTGCATGTGTTTGAGAGGTGTAGAGGAGACAAAGAGGTCAGGGGGAGGTATGTATGAAGAAACTGGAAGATCTGAGAGGGGAGGGAGAGAGGGAGGAAGAGACCGTGGGAGAGAGAGGGAGGGAGAGAGAGAGCAGGTTGCACAGGGTAGGAAAAGCAAAAAATGACACCTAAAGGAGGAGAATTACGCCGTAGTGTTGCCTAATAAAGAGTCCAATTTTTAGATTGATAGCGGTAATAGGAAATGGAAGCCCAGGGCGAATTCGCAAGCGTTCAGAAATAAGAATGGTAATTTAATACAATATGTAGAAAATAATAAGATAGTATAAGGCTTGTTTGTAAGAATACAGGTAATGGTTATTTAAATACTTTTAAACCCGTAAAAGGGAGAGAGTATAAACAAAATAAAGAACTAACTTTTATTTAAATTTTGTATTTTAATCAATTTTATTTACTTTCTCTTTAAAAAGAACCCGCAAGGAGAATTAATTAATTATATATATATAATTAAAAACAAAGTTAAACAACCACCGCAGGGTACCACTAAGAG
>CAKNXH010057796.1:63205-88302 GCA_932178445.1 Andricus quercusramuli
GAGAAAGGACCGTAGGAAAAGAGAGAGAACCTCGATCCTCGAGAAAGGACCGTAGGAAACAGGTAGAAACCAGATTAGATAGAGATCAGAAAGAGATTAGGACAAAAAAAAATTAAGTACATTATAGAGTTACCCTTGCAGCTGGTCAATGTTTCCGCCTAGCTTAGCGCTCCCCAGCATTCGAGCGGAAAAGGTTCCGGAAAAGAAACAACACTCTGTATTTTCACTTTAGTTACAGTTCTTTATTCAGGGTTTTAAACGTTTTGAGTTTGTCCGTGAAGGACTGAAACTCCCATACCTCGAAAGTCGAAAAAAACATAAAACTCGCGATCAAAAGTAAAAAAAAAACCATAAAACTCGCAATCAAAAGTCAAAAACCATAAAACTCGGGCGCAATATTGCGAAGGCTCAACCTGTGCCACTTGGGTGGTGAGAAGAGCTCCGGTCTTCTCCGTTCGACGGTCCGATGTCGACTGACTTGTGAGCACGACGGCTGCCGCTCGCTCGGCGGTCGGCGCTCGCTTGGTGGCCCGACTCCGTACTAGGATAGTTCGTATCGTTGCCACTAGTGGCGTAGCTGGTGCGCGGCAAATATTCAAATACGTGGTAGTGTTCATTGTGGCTATACGAATTTCCACGCGCCCATGAACATTTAAACAGTCGCTTTTTTTGGACCACTCTAATAACTATATAGAAATGTGAAAATATATTGAAAAAAAACAAGCTGATCACGTTTAAAAAAAGTAAAGAAATTACTATACACATAAAAAACTGAAAATATATTTTTTGCAACACTGTACGGGAAGTTCTCAGTATATGCACCAAAAAATGAACAGAAAATGGCCGATTGTTGATAAAGTCAAAGTTTGCGGGAATCATAGAATTCCCGCACAAAATTTCATACGGGAACGTTGACCATCAAGCATACTTTGAAGGAAAGTGTGTATCTGCTGTATTCCACGCACGGAAATTAAGGGAACCGCTAGTTTCTGATTGCTCGCAAGAATTATCACAACCAATCTGAAGCCACCGGATGCGTGATCCAACAGTATAAGCTGCCATTGGTCAAAATTTTACGCGCGCGATTCAAAATCAAATTAATTTAATTCGATTTTGAATCGCGCGCCAGATCACAGTCAATTGCAGAAATTGTCAGCTTTTCTTTTTTTTCTCTGAATTTCGTCAGCTGAGAAGTTGACCGTTTAGGTTACTTTGCCTGGTGCAACTTGGTGTATCTTTGGGAGGCTTCCCTTTACAGGAGTTACAAAAAATAACAATGAAAAAACATACTTGAAAAGTATATATTACAAATGTGTTTAAAAAAGTTACTAAATAATAAAAGAATTACTAAATAAAAATAATATTATGAAAACTTCGTTCTTGTAATATCTAAAAAAAATTTTAAAAGTCCCGGTTTTGATGTTCTTCAAAATTAAAAAAGAATTGAAGTTGCAAATAATTATGCGGAATACTCCTAAATTTTAAACCGTCTGTTCAGAATCAAAATTTAGAAAAATAAACTTTGAAAATATTTCATGATTTTTAAATATAAGTTCATACATATGTAAACTACCAAGCAAAATTTCTTCGAATTACAAAATTTCAACTACATCGAGGACGTTTTTTTACTTCTGCCCCTTATCATATAGCTTTGTCGTGAACATCCTCGGTGTAGTTAACATTTTTTAATCCGGATAAATTTTGCTGTTTAGTTTATTTATTAACTTATTTTTGCATCATTGAATATTTTTAAAGTTCATTTGTCCATAAATTTATTTCTGAAAAACTGTTTTTAATTGTTGTTTTTTAATTTCGAAGGACACCAAGACCGGGAGTTTTCCTTGATTTCAAAATTTTTATTTTTCAATTAATTATTTTAAATAAACTAAGTTTATTTAGTTGTAGTAACTTTCTTTTATTATAATTTCAATAATGAATGCATCTGAAATAAGAAGCTTTTAAAAATACAAAATTGATTATTTCACGAGATTTTATACTTTTCTGCTGGATGAAATTTCAATTAAGCAATGAACTTTTGAGTTCGAAATGCTAATCAATTTTTTTTATAATACATGATTTTAAATGACCGAAAGCGTTAGATAGTTTTTTATTTTTTCAACTTTGAAAATTATATTTTAATTTATGTCCTTTAGTATCGAATTTTACATTTAAGGTCTGTAAACTGTTTTTATTTTACACTATTATTAATTCTAAATCATAAAACTGGCATAGAATTTTTTTTTCAATATATCTAGTTTTTTCAAAAGTTTATCACTCAAACGAAATATTTTAAAAGTAAGAATGGATCCTACTAAGCCGAACAATAATTCCATAAATTTAGGAATATTTGCATCTTGACATCCATATTTCAAAAAATCAGAAGTGTTTTCTTTCAAATTCTATATACAGGGTGTCCCAGACTCAAGTGTCCGGGCTTATATATCTATATAAAAATAACAAACATATATCGGAAATTGCTTTTCCAAAAATCAGTTGAAGTTTTAGTTTTTGATTTATTAAATATGTAAGCTGGACCAATCAGGAGCGCGGTATAAACAGTCGTGCGTACGTGATCGTGAGTCTAATGCAGTGTATTGAAGGAGCGCCCAGGTGCGGCTAGCGAGGGGAGAACAGCAGTCACTACACTACGTTGGACTCCCGCTTACGTACGCACGATTTTTTATACCGCGCTCCTGATTGGTCCAAATTAAGTATTAAATAACTCAAAAACTAAAACTTCAACTGATTTTTGGAAACGGAATTTTCGATTCATTTATTTTTTATTTGTATACAGCCATATAAGTCCGCCCTTCTACAAAAAAATGGTTGGATCCGATTGCGAACGATTGAAAAAAATTTTCAATCGTTCTCAATTGTGTTTCTCAATCATTGATTTCACGGGAATTATTTGAAAACGATTATTTACTTTTTTTTAAATTACATCGCTGTAAAAGATAACTTTTAAAAAGATGTTAAATTGGTCAATAATTTCCTCATGATCAAGAAGCAATCACCAACATATTTCCAAATAACTCATTTTGTAGTCATTTTCATGAGTTTTGCATGTGAATATTTTCATCGCATTTTAATTTGTTTAATTCGGTTGCGGCCTATTTTTTTAAATGTTGATACCCAAGTATGATAATGAAACAGGTTTTTAGAAGTTATTTCTCAAATAAATTAACTATATTATTTCATTTTTGTTTCGAAATTTACGTTGCAATTTAACCCTTATGTGTGTGACAAAAGAAACACTTTCATCGGTGTAGCAGAGTTCCCGGGTATCCACCTCCCTTTAAAATTTTTTTTTATTTTGTAAGAGAAGAACTAACGTGCATACATTGTAGCTGATTGACAAATAATTCTGTACCACAGTATATCCCAAGTTATATTTCCCACCCCGTAATAATAATAATCAAAAAACCCCTAAGAACACCCCTACCACTTGTACCTGAACAAATCCGAAGACCCTCCACGTAAAACACTCAAAAAATTGAAAAATTTGAAATAATCACCCAAATCATCTTCAAAAACCCCAACCTATATTTCCAACTCCGAAATAATATTCAACAACCCCCTAAGACTACCACCACTCCCTTTACCTTAACAAATTCGAAAAGCTTCCACGCAAAATAGTAAAAAAGTTCAAAAGTTAAAAATAATAACCCTAGTAAACTTTAGAAAACCATAAGTTATATTCTTAACCCCATGATAATATTCAACAACCCCCTGAGACCATTCCTTCCACTTTTGCCTTCATAAACCCGAAGAGCCTCCACGTAAAACACTCAAAAAATTTAAAAATTTAAAATGATCACACAAGTTACCTTCAGAAAACTTCGAACTAGATTTCTAACCTCATAATAATATTTAACAACCCCCTACTACCACCTCTTCCACTTTTACCTGAACAAATCCGAAGACCCTCCACATAAAGCACTGAAAAAATGTTAGATGATCACTCAATTCAACGTTCAAAAAGCCTCAAGTTATATTTCTAACCCCATAATAATATTCAACAACACCTGAAAACCACTGCTATCACTTTTACCTGAACAAATCCGAAGACCCTCCACGTAAAACACTCAACAAATTGAAAGATTTGAAATAATCACCCAAATCATCTTCAGAAAACCCCATCCTATATTTCCAACTCCGTAATAATATTCAACAACCCCCTAAGACCACCACTACTCCCTTTACCTTAACAAATCCGAAAAGCTTCCACGTAAAATACTAAAAAAATTCAAAAGTTAAAAATAATAACCCAAGTAAACTTTAGAAGACCACAAGTTATATTCTTAACCCCATGATAATATTCAACAACCCCCTAAGACCATTCCTTACACTTTTGCCTTAATAAATCCGAAGAGCCTCCACGTAAAACACTAAAAAAAATTTAAATTATTGCACAAGTTACCTTCAGAAAACTTTGAACTAGATTTCCAACCACATAATAATATTCAACAATTTTTCCCTAATAACACCTCTTCCACTTTTACCTGACCAAATCCGAAGACCCTCCACGTAAAACACTTAAAAAATGTTAGATGAGCACTCAATTCAACGTTCAGAAAGCCTCAAGTTATATTTATAACCCCATAATAATATTCAACAACACCTGAAAACCACTGCTATCACTTTTACCTGAACAAATCCGAAGAGCCTCCACGTAAAACACTCAAAAAATTAAAATTTTCAAATAATCACCCCAGTCGCCTTCACAAAACCCCAAATTATATTTTAACCCCATAATAATATTCAACAACTCCTGAAAATCACCTGAACGTGATGAACATTCGTCAATCAGCCAGTATGTAACACCTGTTTCCAAAGCTTTAAAGAGTGAACATAAGAATGTTAATTATTCCTATTAATTCATTTTTATATTTAAAAAAAAATAAGTATAAAGTATAATTACATAAAAACATACAAATTTATCATTTTTAGAAGAAATAAATCATTTTAAAGTCACGCCGCATGCAAAGCACATGAAGGTACCCGTGTAACGCGTCACACCGATAAGGGTGTCAACAAAATTCTAACCTCGCCAACTCTCCCCAATATATTTACTGAACGAAAACTTGTAAGAATGTAGATTATACATTAAGTTACGTTCTCTCATGGAGTTTCAGCTTTGAAGCAGGTGTCCGACATAAAATAACTTCACTTAAGAGACACAAGGGTTACCGGGGTACCCCGTCACGCATCCTGTGCCCTTATGATAAAATAGAGAAAGCACTATTTCTACAATCTACAATTAAATTTAATCAAGTCAGAAGTATTATAACAAAAGTCTACTTTTCTTATTTAAATACATAAAAGTAACTTGTTGTTAAGATAATGGACGAAGTATTTAGGAACAAAAAAAAATAAGTGACAATTTTAAAGCATTTTGAAATTTGTTGTTCATTCTATTTTCTTCATGAGATAGTTATTACTTTAAAATGTTTTCATTTTACACCATTATATTTTTCATATTTATATTTTACATATTTTCTCACCACGCTGAAAAAAAACCAGTTCTCGTTAGATCACTGAAGTTAAGCAGTGTTGGGCGCGGTTAGTACTTGGATGGGTGATCATTCGGGAATACGACTGCGTGTTGTTGGCTCGTCGTGGGTGTGGTGAGCCCACACTTGTAGTTATTTACTACAAGAAACTATTCACCTAGAAACACTACCCAAATCGGGTAGTGTCACGCCTACCCCGAAAGGCAAATAGCTTAATGGTATAATGGTATACAATAGGTTCAAGAACTGATTTGAATATCTTGTAAATCCCGGATGTTTTTTCTTCCGAAAAAAGTGGAAAATCCCTTAAGTGGCTGGATTTAAAGTGAAGATTTTCATACTTCGGTTCGGAAATTGAAAAAAGGCTCTAATTCTACATAAATTACAGAATCGAATCTTCTGAGGAAAAATTTTTCATTAAAAAAAGACTAATACCTTGATTTTAATTACGTTACGAAAGTATTGAAAAATTTTCCTTCTTTGGTTTTTCTTAAAATATAATTTTCGTCCATTATTTTGGGTAACAAAGTAATTTTTGCTTATATAAAAAATAATGTAAAGACGGGTGAACAGACCCTGAAAACCTGTCTAATTATTTTACTTGTGAATCAAAATTTTAAAATAAAAGCGATAACAGACTCAGACACAATAAAAATGAAATAACTTACTATATACCGGCAGTATCGACTATCGCTTTGCCGTACATACAATTGTTTGTCATTTACAAGAAGTCGTTTTGAAATATAATATATCTCCATCGTACGTTGCAGGCACAAGAAAAGTATCACGAAAAGTTCATATCTTAAGCAATCTTAAGCAATTGCTTTGAATATACAACAAGACTACATAGGAAAAATGACGAACTAATAAATTATCAGAACTGTACGCGTTTTTGGTTGGCTTGTAGGGTTAGGTTTCCGATCGACATCTCCATGTACTTACCCGATTGCGAACGATTCAAACGCTTGTCGCCATTGAAACTGATTGAGAACGGTAAACAAAATTTGTCCCTATTAATACCAGTTAAAAACGATTCACCTGTCAATCTGTCTCAATCAGGTCCAATCATTTTTTTCTAGAAGGGCGGACACTTGAGTCTTGGACACCCTGTGTGAGTGTATATATATATATATATATATATATATATATATAATCAAAAAAAAGTTAAACAACCACCGCAGGGTACCACTAAGAGCAACTGCCATCTAAAAAAAATGTCAATAGGCCCCAGTAGAACCGCGGTAAAATACACCTATGGCCACGTCTCACATCCGTGAGATGGGTGGTCACAGGGCACGACGAAATCACGACAGGCCGGCGAAACCCTCGTGTGTCTGGAGGACACGAAGCGACCCACGGATGACAGCTTTCTTCATCCATCTCGCAAGCGCCTTGGCATATTTTTGGCACGCGGGTATGGCTTTAAGGTTACGAACCAGTGATAATTTCGCACCTCCGAGAGCACCTATCACAAGGACAATTACTCGTACCGAATATTTTGGGTACAGTCGTTGCAGCTCTCTTTTAAGGTCTTGATACCTCTCCTCTTTTTCTTTCTCCTTTGCAGTGATGTTGTATTCGGACGGAGCCGAGAATTCGATCACGAATATCGTTCGTTTCTCGAAGTCTTGGAGAACAATGTCAGGCCTCGAGTGCGCAACGGAGACTGCTGCCCGAAAATCGTAGTTCCAGAAAATCTGGCACTTCTCGTTTCGGACAATTGACTCTATATCCCTTGGAGCCTTCGGCAGGGCAGGGTCGCGACCAACACCGTAAGAGCGACAAAGGTGGTAATAAAGTACTCTTAGGGCCGCATTATGTCTATAGATATACGTTGTTCCTGCATGGGTCGGACACCCCGATAGTATGTGTTCTACGTACTCAGCGTTGTAAAGGGACGCTCCTTTGCCAATCATCTCGTGTTTCCTGACCATTTTTAGGAAAGGATCTCTGCCATTTGCAGCGATGTAAGCTGTACTTAGAACAATTCGGTTATGAGGACATTGGAGAATCATAACTCCGCGGCCGCCTTGATGGTGTGAGATGTATAATCGCGAAACGGACGAGTTGATATGCAAGCTCTTATGCATATGCATGATCTTACGCGTGGTGACATCAAGGGCCTTAAGCTCGTTCTTCGTCCATTGAACGACCCCAAACGAGTAGAGTAGAACCGTGACGGCAAGCATGTTAGTCGCAGATACCTTGTTCAACGCTGACAGATTGGAAGACCAAATCTGTCGAAGAAGATGCTTGTATCTGCTTCGGAGAGACTCCTTCACTGATGTTACGTCCTGAATGCGACTTTGAGGCACGCCCAGGTATGTATAGGTCTCTCCAGTGTTAAGATGTCTAATAACACTTATATCCACAAGCTCAGGGTCCTTGGGAACGCCAGTAATCTTTCCTTTCTTCAAATGAAGTTTGGAACACTTGTCCAATCCAAAGTCCATTTCAATCGCTCCTGTGTATTTCTTGACGATATTTATAGCAGTTTGAAGTTTGCTTTTACCAGCGGCATAGATCTTCAGGTCATCCATATAAAATACATGAGTGACCTTATGCTCACGCTGATTAGTGTCGCCACAGAGGTATCCAGGAGAATTTCGTAGTGCGAGAGATAGAGGCAGAAGTGTGATGCAAAAAAGCAAAGGGCTCATACTATCCCCTTGAAATACGCTCCTCTGGAAGGTGACGTTGTTCGTCGTCAGACGATAATTCCTAGATGAGATGGTAAATCTAGTTTTCCAAAGAGACATCAATCTCTCTACGCACCTCACTATGTGTGGATGTACCTTCAAGCTTTCCAACAGACAGATGATAAGTCTATGAGAGGTTGAATCGAAAGCTTTCCGGTAGTCAATCCAGGCCATTGACAGGACGCGCTGATGGACTGTAGCGTCTTTACAGACACACCTGTCAATTAGCAGGTTCTCTCGACAGCCTGCTACACCTGTAAACAGCTGTAAAGATTGTATACAGTGTGTTCAACCAAGTTATTCGCCTGTAATTCTCTGGTTTGGACAAGTTGCCTTTTTTCGGTAGGAGTATAGTGCGTCCTAACACCAGCCCCTGCGGAGTAGGCGTCTCCGACTTTAAATATGAGGTGAATATGCGGGCCAAATGTTGGTATATAGAAGTAAACTTCTTCCACCAAAAGTTCTTGATACAATCTGTTCCAACACCGGAAAAGTTTTTCGTGCCTCTAAGTGCTTTTTTCACCACTTCGGCAGTGACTGATGGGCACTCCTCCTCAGATTTTATGAGGCTGTCGCAAAACTCCTTGAAGCGGATGATATTGTCAGTATCTTCTTTCAACTCTAGTGTTTTCGGGATCTTGTACACCTCTCTCCAAAAAGTCTCTACCTCCTTGGGCTTGGGTGGATTTTTCAAAAAAACAGGGGGATCACTGAAGAGGCGCGATTGGTCAGCGAGAAACTGTTGATTCTCCCTGATCCATCTCTCCCTCTTCGGTATCCTCCTTCTTGCGTCAGATAGCAGCCTTATTTTGTCAACAATATGCTGCTTGATTGTCAGCAGCTTTGACGTGTTTAGTGTGTGATTCAAGGTCGTTAGTTCTTGGACGAACTTTCGAACCCTTTCCGTGAACGGTCTATCAGATGTTATGTAGTCAATCACACATTGAACACGGGACCCATTCTGTCTTGCCCATCCAATTTTCTTGTTCAGTTGATGCAAGCGTCTTCTTGTCGTTTGATCCATCGTCTGTTTCAGCCTTTGATTTGAATCAGCCAAAGCTCTCGCAGCACCATAAACTGAGCAATTGATGATCCAGAGGTCGGACTCTTGCGAGATATCTCCACGAAGGGAGGCATCCATTTCAGTCAGATCTTGGGGCTTAAGAGGAACTTGCATGTTGATGTTCCTCCTTTGTACTGAAATTGCGATCATCTTCCAGAAGGTGCCTGCTTTCTGCGGTTGGTCTTAATGTCGTTTCATCTTCATCTGCAGCTTGTTCAAGCAGCGGTTAAGGAAGCGCTCCGCGTACATATCCATTTTTCCGGAGGTAGTCGGTTTGATTTCGCAAAGACTGATGTGAAACGTGCTGAAGCTCTGGGTGTTTCTGGCACCACAGAGTATGCATACACGCCATAAAGCCTCTGCGAACAGGGATAATGCTGGCATCGTAGCAGTCTAGCACGTCATTCTTAAGTTGATCCGTCCGCTCAATGTGGGCGTTTCGCCGTTTCGTCATCGTGTCTCCATCTAAATTATTTTCAGCACCCCGAACTCTAGGATGATCGGCATTGTTTGCCGATCCATGGTCGGGTGCTCTGCGCGTTCGATCACTTTGAACCGCATCTACAACATTTTGGTGGTTTGGTGGTTTCATTGTTGTTTCCACGAGCAGCTAGGGAAAGGGTTCATCCATCCTTGCAGAGCCCCGCGTGCAAGGATAAGGCTGATACTCTGAGAGGTCGCCCGGTATCCCAGAGTCACCGTTAAAGACACCTCACCCAGGTGCCATGCAGCTCTCGGCACGGTTCTTACACCTTGGTTTAGGGGTTATTCCTTCGGGACCATCCCTGGACAATTGTTCGCGACTGCTTATTAATTATTATAACCATATTCAGCAGAAACCCTTGGTACGGGGACCCTCTATCCGCAACCCGAGGACGCGTTCGGTGGCTTTGTCATCAGCCCTTCGGTTCTATTCCGAAGGAATCGAAACCGAATTATATATATATATATATATATATATATATATATATATATAATTATATAATATAAATTATAAAATTATATAATATAAATAAATAAATATATATATAAACTTCTATATTTTTTCTTCGAATTCTAAAAATATGAAAGGAAGGTTTTCCGAAAAGCCCGTCTTTTTATTTTTTGCTACATTTTTAAGCCAAGACAATTTTTTTGTCTGAAAATATATTTTTCGAATTTTTGTTGCAAACGATGCAAGATATTACAAAAAACAAGAGGAAGTTTGCGACAAAATTATAAAATTCAAATATCTAAAAAAATTGTCCTTACCACAAAAAAATGACTTAGCCCGCATAAATTGTTCGCTTATTTTTTAAGTGAGCATTGATAAAATGCCAAAATCTGGTTAAGTTTGGAAAACGCTTCTTAAGCAGGTAATTTATTTCAATATTTTCTCGATTTCGCCATTTTTTGAATTTGAAAGTCTCAAATGCGTCGTGCGTGCGTGAGCGGGAGTATAACGTAGTGTAGTGACCGCTGTTCTCCCGTCGCTAACTCCACCTCGGCGCTCGCTTCGATAATAGTGCGTTGGACTGCCGCTCACGCATGCACGTCTATTCATACAGCGATCCTGATTGATCCAGCCTAAATATTTTATAACTCAAAAACTAAAACTTCAACTGATTTTTGGAAAAGGAATTTTCGATTTATTTTGTTTATTTTTATACAGCTATGTGAGTCCGGACACTTGAGTCCGAGACGAGATTTTCTTTTTTCTTCACTCCATGCCAATTTTCATATAGTCAAAAACTGTTTGGTTGTAAGTCCAATATATAGAGATATACTACTATGTATAATAAAATTATGTCTCCTAATTGGTAATCATTATACCATTAAGCCATTTCCCTTTCGGGGTAGGCTTGACACTACCCGATTCGGGTAGTGTTTCTAGGTGGATAGTTTCTTGTAGTAAAGACCTACAAGTGTGGGCTCACCACACCCACGACGCCAACAGCACGCAGTAGTATTATTCCCGAATGGTCACCCATCCAAGTACTAACCGCGCCCAACACTGCTTAACTTCAGTGATATAATGAGAACTGTTTTTTTCAGCGTGGTATGGCCGTTGGTAATTTTGAAAATTTCCAAAAATCGTTTTCGGCCGAAATTTCTCTTACACAGCATTATAACTTTACGAAGTTTGATTAAAATCGAACAATCACCTGCAGCTATTGATATTTCTGACGTGTACTGGCTCATATATAGCAATATACGAGTCAAAGGCACAAATAGATCATTCCATATAAGAAATCATAGAGCATGGCAAAAAAGAGATCACAAATCGTGACAAATCACACATAAAAATCATCAAATATAAATCCAAGTATGACAGGAATGCCTACCTAGGAAGGAAAAAAGAGTGTGGATGTTGAGAGAAAGGGCGAACACATTGAAAAGGCGTTAAGTAAAGTAAATAATAGTTGATTGTCACACACAATCGTAGCAAAACCGTCAGGCCTTGACAGGAGGCTGGTGTTTGGTATGGTGTTGTGTCGGTGACCCTGACTAGGACCTGTAGATGGATAGCTGAAGGTTCTCCTCCAGGAGACGACGTAACAGAGAGGTGAAAATAGAGAGCGGTGGCCAGGATGAGCACTAAATTACCCGATAACAAATAACAGCTTACCATTGGACGAACGAGCCAAGACACTATGAGGCGCGTCGCCGCTCGGGGCTTCGTGTCCCTTTGGGGGACTTCGGCCAATCTCGAGTGCGGTTCGACAACCCTTTAGTGCAGGGCTGCACTGAGCCTGAACCACTGAGTAAGAACTCTCTTACAATGTCAATGACACTGTCGATATATATGCGGGAAGTAGTAAAAATTTGGAGTTTGTAGTTTTCAAAGCTCCTCTGATATCAATGCAAGCCGTTGATGTTCGTGAGGCCACCGAGGCTGAAGCAGATACTTTCTCATTTCTCCTGTACCACAGGATGACGCGGGTCTGCATCCTAGTAACCTGTGAAATTCTAGTGACTAATTCTAGTCTGAATAAATTCACTGAATCTGAATATAATTTAATCATTGATGTTATCCAGAAAATTATTTTGACCAGTAGTCAACAATATCTAACATCAGAAATGAATTATTCAATCACCCTGGTCGACAGAATAACATCAATTATTAAATTATATTCAGATTCGGTGAATTTATTCAGTCTAGAATTAGTCACTAGAATTTCAGAGGTTACCAAGATGCAGACTCGCGTCATCCTGTGATATAGGAGAAATGAGAAAGTATCTGCTACAGCCTCGGTGGCGTAATTGGTTAACGCTCAACTCATGGATAGTGGCGTTCCCGGTTCAAATCCGGACTGAGGCAGATTTTTTCTCGTTTGTCCAGAAAACTATTTTGACCAGTAATCAACTATATCTAACATCAGGAATTAATTGTTTAATTACCCTGGTCGACACAAAACCATCAATTATTTATTTAAGGTCCGTTATTGTCATAAACTAAGTGCAATTGACAATTTAGATCCCTACGTGAGGAATTTTCCACACGCATCTCTGATGTACCCGTAGGAGATCGATCGATTTTTCATCGTATTTTACGATAACACATAGTTATTACACTTACACACAATTAAAAGCTTATAAAATCTTGGAGGCGTTCAAGTAGCCGGATTTGTTGAAAAAGTGGAGTACAAGAATGTGGATGACAACTTTCTAGTGCGTAGTGAGGTTAAACTCAAAAACTATTCACTAGGCATTTTTAATTTGCCGATAAAAACAGTTCTTCAACGAAGATAATATACGCGACGCAATATATATGTTACAGTCAATTTCGAAAATCAGTCATTGTCGACAATTCCTAGTCAATGTCGACATTGACTGCTGGTATCGGTCATTGTCGACATTGACGAGTCAATGTTTGTCCCAGAAACTAAAGTTCGGAAATTTCCAACAATCAGAGGTAATTGTCAACAATGACTAAAGCCCAGCCGTCAATGTCACTTTGCTTCAAATCGTCAGAGCTGGAGGCAATTAGGGGAGGCAGGTGCCTAACTCTATGATTCATTATTGGTCAGGTACGTGAAGGTATCCTGCAATGATACTTTGCTATTTATTGTTTATACAATTTTTAGAAATAAATATGTTGTAGTGTTTGACTCTTTCTCAGTCAATGCGCTCTATTATTTTTTATACGGAACCAAATACATCTGTGAATTGCTCAAATAATTTTCATTAACAAACGTTGTAACAGTTAGTTATTTTTGCTCATCAATTTATCTACAATACTATAAACAATTTTTCTTATTGTTCCGACGTACTGGAAATTATTGTGAGATCACTCTAACATTGATCAAGGGCCTTTTTTGATAAATTTGAAAAACCTACAAAATGGCAATTCTGAAAAATAAGAAAAAAACCTTCACTTTTTTGTTTAATATAACATTTTTTTCCAAAAACTAAACAAAAATCCATGTCCAGCAGTAGGGTAGGCATTATTTAATATATCAAAAAGTTCCTCCAGAGGAACATAATATTTCACACTCGTGTCTGCATTTTTCAATGGCTTTATTAGTTTCTCGCGATCAGATACAACGAGCAAGTCACATCGCGCTAGTCGCTTGTAGTCTGATTGTGTTTTCGTTTGTTCAGGTAAAAAATTTCGTTTGTTTCGATATTTTAGATAATGCTCACCGTACTGCTGGACACAAATTTGTGTTTAGTTTTTGGAAAACAATGTTATATTAAACAAAAAGGTGAAGGTTTTTTTCTTAGTTATCTCACAAGTTATCTCACAATAATTTCCAGTACGTCGGAAGAATAAAAAAATTGTTTATAGTATTGTAGATAAATTGATGAGCAAAAATAACTAACTGTTACAACATTTGTTGATGAAAATTATTTAAACAATTAACAGTTCTTGTCAATTAGCTGAAAAATGTCCAATTGGTGGATTTGTTTATAAGATTTTTATTAAACATTTAGGAATTTTTGTCAATTTGTCATCGGGAAACCATTTGTATTTGGTTCCGTGTAATAAATAATAGAGCGCATTGACTGAGAAAGAGTCAAACACTTTCATTTCTAAAAATTATATAAACAATATATAGCAAAGTATTATTGCAGGATACCTTCACGTACCTGACCAATAATGAATCATACAGTTAGGCACCTGCCTTCCCTAATTGCCCCCAGCTCTGACAAATTGATGCAGAGGTGACATTGACCGCTGGGATTTAGTCATTGTCGACAATGACCGGTGAATGTTGGAGATTTCCGAACTTTAGTTTCTGGGATAGACATTGACTAATCAATATCAACAATGACCGATGCCAGCAGTCAATGTCGACATTGACTAGCAATTGTCGACAATGACTAGGAGTTGTCGACATTGACTGATTCCCGACATTGATTGTAACATAGGCAATGCAATGGTATCCCTGAGCCATTCGGCCATTTTGAAATTTCATGGCTTAATGGAAATACTCTATGCCAACGAGGTTAGCTTGATCTGCGCATGCTCGAAGTAGCGGCACGCGGCGTAACCCCCACAGCGTGATCGCAGACGAGCCTTCATTTGTTTCTCCGCTGCAGTCGAGTGCACAGGCATTGATAATCATCTTTCCTTTGTTATTTTTCTAAACTTTTGGACATTTCTGTTCAGTATCGTTTACACTAATATGGCTACGCATTGCAGCCTGTGTCATTGCAGCGTGTCAATGCGTGAGTGTCAGTGATATTGGAGAGAAATATCTAAAAGAGTAAAAAAAAAGAACAAAGGAAAGATGAGTAACAATGCTTGTGCACTCGACAGCAGCGGAGAAACAAATGAAGGCTCGTCTGCGATTGCGCTCAAAAGACGTAGCTGTGGGGGTCGCGCCGTGTGCCGCTACTTCGAGTATGCGCAGATCAAGTTAACCCTGTTAGAATCACTCCTGGATGTAGGTTCCAGCGTTTGTCGTTTGTCACCTAACATTCACTCAGCCGTTTTTTTAGAATATTGAAAGTAAACACTAAACGAATTGCTGAAAACTATAAGTTTTAATTTCGATGTCAATGAGAACAATTCTACCTTTGACAACTATAAACTCTAAATTTTCACTACTTTCCGCATCGATGTCGAAAGTTTCACTGAACGTTTCTTATGTAGTTTATTCCGCAGAATCCAAAAATTAAAGAATTATTTTGTTACGCGAATATGTAGCGTATTAAAACATGGATTAGTAAACGACATAATATTTTTTCTTATTTTTGTCGGCTTTTGAAAGACTTTGTAACGAGAGGTTACACACTTATGCGTTATCAACGCATACGTTAACCAGGCTCCCGTCACCGAGCTTAGCGATCCTCTATCCCCACCTTTAGCGATCTGACAGCTATCAGGGAGACTAACCCTTAAAATGACCGCACGACGCGAGGAACGGTAGTCCAGCAGGGCATGGCGAACCATGAGGCAACCCACTCATGGTCTAGCCAAAGAACGTTCCATTTTCGTCCAAATCGCGAATACCAGCTCCGCGGCCATGATGGTTAACATTCATCACAGCCACCAGCTGTACATTTATTCAATATGGCATCATAGCTGGTAGCCTTGCTGACTGGCTGCAATTTTTTTTACTTGCGCGTGGCTAGACCATGAGTGGAATGGATCATGTGGCGAACCGTGCAGTTCGGGGAGCTCCAGCCCAAGGATGACTCCCGCGCTCTCCCTATCAATAGGCGCACCTATGGTAAGTGGGAGTACCGTCGAGAATCGCAAGGAATAGGAGCACCTATACCTACCATTCTCAAGTTATTTTCGCAGATGAGAATTGCCAATCGACAGGAGCGTTTGTGATTGCCAATTCTGAAAGCCGTAGAAATATGAACCAACGGGCGCACCTGTAGTTACCATTTATCACCATTTCCGACTTTACCGACATTACCGACCTCACAAATACAACCAACAGGTGCACCTGTGGATGCCAATTTGGCCGATATAAATGCTGATCTATAGGCCCACCTATGATTACCATTTGTCATAGACTTACCGGTACATTGCCGATATACCGACCGTACCGTATCGTTCCTACCTCAACCTCTCTTTCCACAATTACCGTGCCGACCGCGCAGGGGAAGATTTTGGGCGCGGATAATTGTTAAACCGATTATATTCGAATAATTACCTGCAACTCTCACAACATTCTCTCTTTATCTGTAATTTCAGGAACCGGAATCACTAAAAGAGGCAATTCGATCCCTTTCTGCCTCCGTTCGGTTTTTCTCAATCTCATCAAGCTCAAAATTTTAGAATCACAAACACACATAATATTGTAACCGCGTTACACTCAACACCTACATTTAACACTGTAATTTACGCACACACACACGCGCTTGCACACACGTTCACACACCCATCACACAAGACACTAGGTTATAAGTTAGATTTGTAATGTTTAGTAGGGAAAAAATACTTTTAATACTTTTGTTAATTAAAAGATTTGTTTTTAATTGTCTCTAAATACCTAACCCTGGCTAGACTAAAGCGTCCGCTGAGACAATCATGGGGGAGGGGAAAACAGATCATCACAACTTTTATACAGAGTTATATGTTACTATACTCGAATTAAAATTGCCTCAGGGCCCAGAACCCCTCTTTTTGTCAACCACAGCCCTATAACTTAACTTCTTTATCATTGTCCTACAAAATTTAGCTTTTGTTTTGTATCTAGAATGCCTGTCGTAATTTTTGAAACGCTAATTATGAATCCGAATACGAAAATGCTCTATCATGTGATTTCGAGTAATAGGGTGGTAAACCCCGTTGAGCTAGAATCCTGAAAATGTCAAATTAAAGCTCGTACCTTGTAATTCAGGGGTCGATACAATTTTATGAAAATGGTCGAAAACGCCTTTTATTGGAGTTTTAACACACTTGCACTCAAAAAAATTACTTTAGCGCCATCTTGCAACTGGGCAAAACGTCTGGCAAGGGGATTTTCAAGTGTTTTTTCAGTCAAACCAAATGGTCCTAAAAAACTGCCAAAGGATAGAAAATTATGAAAAAGTTATCCATTTTTTCAACAATTTTAATTACATAAATAAATTTGGGGCAACCGGAAGGGGTGCCAGACTGACATTTCCGTAAGTTTTACAAGAAAAATAGACGATATGCAAAGTTTCAACCGGTAGAAAATGATACATGAAAAATTTCGTCAGCTCAAAGACTATTAAGTTTTACGTCAAGACACAATATTGTCTTGAATTTGTACCGAAATATCAACGGGGGGTACTTTTCCCATGCTTATCCGGCTATGCCATTTGAGAATTATTTCATAAGCTTGATAAGAAATTGTACCTTTAGATTTTGATTCGATGAAAAATTCGATACAATTTTTCAAACATCTGAAAGAAAAAAATAGATCTACTTTTCATGTGTTATTTACTTTGTCTGTGTTGGAGATTTAGCAAGGGCTAATAATAAAAAGACGACAGGTATTTCTATCTCTCTTCTCTCTCTTGTCTCTGGCAGAGTGAGGGGAAAGCTTTAAATAGCGCATGAAACTATTAGATGTTATTTCTCGCACTTCCTCCCGAATAATCGCTTTACATACATTTAAGCATTTGTTTTTTTAAATTTTATACTCTTTTTTGTATTGCTTACATAAAAACAATAAACGCAGCGTTACATTTGCATTTTGGCGCGGCATACACTTAAACTCTTACACACTTAACCCATACTGTCCTACTGTATACATGTCACAACATTGTATACATGTCCTACCACCTATCCATGCAGATTTAAATTTTAAAATACTTAATAGTTAATTTCTACTTCGCAATACCCTGTAAACAAACTTTTCTTTCATAGGTTTTTACGTATACATGTCTCATTTCTTCCCCTTTTTAAATATTATTTACTTAATCCTAAGTTGTCACGATGACCTAATGTTCGTTATTTTATCTGCTATATATTTATGCATGTCCAATGAAAGCAAGAAAGGATTTTTGTACCTTTCAAGTATATCTGAATACTTCCTCTCTCTCTGTAATGTATTTTTTCTAAAATTATAATTTGTTTAATATGACTCAAACAAAACATTTTTTTCATTTACGATTTTTTCACTATTTTTCAATTATATATTATTAATATACGGAATGTGATCCTAATTTTACAAAATTGTGCAAACTAGACTTCAGGCGAAGTGCCTCATTGCGCCTGTAAGTTTACATGTGCCTGTAAACCCTTATCTATCACATAATTAGTCCAGATTAATTCAGATCCATCAACGTGTTTTGTTGACTCAAAACAGATCACTCCGATAAAGAAGAATTGGTTTACTTGATAATTTGCATGTATACATACGCGTGGACTGACAGCATACCGCGTGGCGTTCTCCATATGCGGATATTCTTTATCCCTCACTTTATCCCTAAAAATAAACATAATATTGCGCAAACTCCGCCAGTGCGCGCTTGGCAGCTCTGATCACGAATCTAAAGTATAGGCGGTGAATTAAAATCCAACCAAACGTTGAAGAGAGAATGTGACTTTAGTTTTCGAGAAGCTCCTTTCCATATGCCATCATTTATTCTTTTCCCTCTTTTCTTCCGTTATCTTTGGCCTTTTCTTTAACTGTGTCTTTCAAACACAAAACAGCCTTGAAGACTCGCGCATTAGAAGTAGTCTGGCCCATTACCTGTTGGAGGTTTAGCAAGGGTTAATAAGTAAAAGACTACAGATTTCGAAGATAAAGAACTTTTACTGAAGAAGTAGGGAGCCAGCAGTAAGCTTGACGGAGTGATGGGAAAGCTTTACGTAGTGCGTACAGCTATTAGGTATTATTTCTCAGTTTTACATTGCGCAAAGTTGATTTATGTATTGGTAAATGATAATAAAGTGTTTTTTTTATCATCCAATTTTTGTTTATTTCAGGGTTTGCCGATGCTGGATGCTGAAGGTAAAGAAATCAGTAAGGGTCAGTTAAAAAAACTACAAAAATTGCAGCAAGCACAAGAGAAAAGGTATAAAGAGTACCTCGCAAGTTTGTGAAGGTGTCTCTTAGTTCTTGTATTCAGGAAATAAAAAGATTAAAGAAAATACTTTTAAAAAGAAAGGACTTGATATTTATTATATTGTGGTATTAGCTTTTGGAATGAGAACTTGTATCTCACCCAGTATTTGTAATTTAAAAAATATATTATTACTTCAGTAAATTTACGCAATGGGCAAAATTGCCAATCAAATTGAATATTATATTTATTCTTGGAATTGTCCTATACGATTTTTAAATCTTATAATTGAAATGGCCCACCTCTTGAAGACGACGCACAAAATGTATATGGAAAAGCAAAACCTGTAATGGGCCGGAAAAGATGGCAACAATCTTTTCATTTATTTTAACAATTCAGTTAAGAGACATTCAGCGCAAGTTATAGGTTTCGAAAACGGAGATTCTCAAGCATAATTCATGGTTTTTTTCTAGATAATGTTTTCAGGAATTACTGACACAAAATGGCTTAAGAAAATCGAAGTATTCAAACGATTTTTGTGAGAAATAGTTTTTAATTTTTCCAATGAAAATTTGAATACTTTTAAACATAAAGAGAGAACATGAAAAATCATAGAAAGTAGCAGAAAACATTTTAAAATAAGAATTTCCGCAAAAATCGTTATAATTAGAACGATGATAAGCTCGGGTTTTTAAAAAAGCTGCTCATTAGCATTGTAGCTATTTAACATGCTTGAAATTATTGAGTTCTTCAGTTTTTTTCATCATAAGGGTATCGAGAATACCAATGTGCACAGTTTCAAGCAAATCCGACACGTGAAAGTGGTCCAAAATTGCATTACAAGCATAGATCCAAACTAAATAACTAAAAACTAGCAATTGAAGCTAAAGACAACTTATACTGCTATTTATTTAAATAAAGGATTTAATTTATAGATATATTACTTATTTAATTACACCGGCACAGAAAAAATAAAAAGTGGGCGGTACTTTTGACTACACCTATATATTCCTATGTATTTTGACGCGCTGAAGCTGATTCCGTTGTCCGTTTTGATCGTACACCTTCAATTTTTGAGTAAATGGCGAAAAACCATGAAAACCCGTGAAGGTCCACATCCATGGATCTAGAAGCCGAAGACTGCATGGCACCATGGTGTGGTGTTCCAAATGTTGTCTCTAGGATATCAGATCGCCTCCTAGAGTATGCAGACCTTACACACGCATGCGGGGCTCTGCGGGGTTGGGCTTACATTTCCGTAGCTGCTCGTGGAAACAGCATGGAGATGAATCAACAAAATTTTAACCGGAGTGTGTGCGAGGAGTTGGAGGGTCCGATGGATGTGACGGAGAAGCCTGACGTTAGTCAAAAGACTGAGGCGAAACAAGATATCATGTTGGCGAAAGAAGCTTTAACAGACGCTGGAGAGCTCGTCGAAAACTTGACAGACGCATTAGAAAGGATGCAGGATTTCTCTAACACGAATAGGAATATGTTCATGCCAAACAGGCATGGACTGGAGGAAGCACAGGAACTGGTGAGTAAGCTGAGAATGGTCGTAATAACAGCCGATTACCGGTTTTGTTCGCGTCAACAGAAGTTGGGTGGGCCGCCGGCAAAAAGGCGAGGATAAAGGAAAGGAGGAAGGCAACGCAGAAGAATAAGATGAGCCAATCTGGGACCCAGACAGAAGAAGCCGTGGAAACTCCCGCTCCCAAGCTAGGGAAGTGCGAACGGGAGCCCACCCTGAGCCCCATTGAGGCGAATTCTTCCTCAAAACCTATGAAGAAGAGACCGAGTACACGCACTGCTGCGACTGCGGTGACGCTCGAGCTTCGCGGAGGTCCTCAGGGACCTCAAGCAAAATGTGAAGCCGGACACCCGTGGAGTAAAAATCAAGGGTGTCAGGCAAACCCGAAACGGAGAGGTCCTTGTGGAGATAGGGCCGAAGGCGAATGGCAGAGCCAAATTGTCGGCGGCCATCAAAGAAGCGGTCGGTGCTGGGGGTAGCGTGCGCGAGCTCGTCCCCCGCATCGAGGTCGAGGTCCTAGACCTCGACACTACCACCGATGCGGCAGAAGTGGAGGCCGCCGTTCGTAAACACTTCAACGAAGCAGCAAGCGGCGAAATAAAGGTCAATATGACGAAGACGGCCTTCAGAGGTAATCTAAAGGCCTTCGTCGAGATGAGGAAGGAGCTTGCCGCAAGGCTTCTCCTCACGGGACACCTCAAGGTAGGATGGGTGTCCTGTCGCGTGCGGAAGAAGACGGAGGCCTTGAGGTGTTACTGCTGCCTAGGGTTTGGCCACATGGCAGCGGGCTGCAGAGGTCCAGACAGGACGAAGGCATGTTGGAGGTGCGGCAAGGAGGGCCATAGGGCTGCGGGGTGCGAAAGCACCCCTCAGTGCTACCTCTGCGCCGCAGAAGACGAGGACGTGCAGGCCTGGGACTCCGAGAGGTGACCTCGTTGAGCCAATGTTGAAAGCCGGAGCACGGCTTATTGGCCTTACCCCCATGTCCTTGAAGTAATGCGAAAGCGGTTCCGAGGACATGGGTCACTACCGTCACCTCGAGGAGGTGTTCTGGTCGCAAGTACAAGCAAAAAATATATATATTCATATGACAACGTTTCTTTAGTAGTAAAAGCAGACAAAATGATAAACATTGAGAAAACAGTAGCTTCTAGATCCATGGATGTGTACCTTCACGGTTTCTCATGGTTTTTCGCTATTTACTCAAAATTTGGAGGTGTACGTGCCAAGCAGACAACGGACTCGGATTTAGCGCGTCAAAATACACTGAAATCATGTGTGAAACACTCATAAGAATACTTTCTAAGATTTACCAACGTCCAAAAATGCGACTTTCCGCGATTTTTCACGTTTCTTCATGATTTACTCAAAATTTTGGGGGTTTACGGGCAAAACGGACACCGAATTCGGATTCACCGCATCAAAATAGATAGGGATATATATATATATATATATATATATATATATATATATTTATATAGATATTAAGAAATTAGAAAATAATAACACCGCCCACTTTTTATTTTTTGTGTGCCGGTGTTATTATTATCTATAAACAATAGAACAGAACGAATCAGTTGGCTCTCAGCACGATAGAAATTGATGAAAACGAAAAGCATAGAAACAGTGCCACACCATGACACAAAAATAATATCAATTAAAAAAAATATCAAACCATGATCTTCACCATTATCCACATTCCCTGCATTAGTATCCACTACCTCAATACGATCACATACTGTTCAATATTTTAGGTTTCGTTATTTACGAATTAATGAAAAAATTACCTTGTCAGACCGTGACGATTGTTTGATTTCCTGCTCAAATTGTTTTACTGAAATGTGTTAATGAAGTGAAATTTCAGCATTAGATCAGTTCGTATGTAGCTGCAGCAACTTATAAAGTTTATTATTTTGTTTGCTAATGTGTTATAAACTTTAGATGCGCATTTTTTTGACAAAAATGACTTTTTACTGATGTGTCAGACCGTGCAGCAAAAATCTGGGGACATTATTTGAAATGGATTACACTCATCGCCCGATCTTCCTCCGGCTTCAGGCTTGACTACTTCTGTCTTTCCCCTGAGCGTCATTTGACCGCCTTGACGCTTGGATAGTCAGTGCTGTATCAGAAGTTGTTTACATCGTGCCTCTCTGGGCTTTACTGCACCATTCTGCGCCGGGTTCAGAGATTATATATGCGGTCCTGAATGTTGACATGCTAAAACGCGTTCGATTCTGTGACAACAAGACCTGAGCCCGGCACAGAATTCGGATATGAGTGTAAACAAATAATGGAATATTTTTTCAAGATCAAGCTTTTGAGTTTCTTAAAGATAATAAATTGGACAATATAAAGATATAAAGATATAAAAAGTAATCATATTATTCATTGGGTTTCGTTATGAAATTCAACTTTCTTTTTTGAAACTGCACCAGGAACATGCCAGACTGTGACGTTTTGTCTGTTTGAACTAGTGTCAAAAGAAAAATATAATATGAAGAATAACCGGAAATAGTGGTGGTTATTTCCAGACATGGAAATTACTCTCTTAGAGAAAATTCATATGAAAAAGTAAACACCATTTTTTAAACGCCAGGGACATTCAATTGTGCGCTTTGCGTGGTATCACCCATATAAGACAATGTGTAACATTGGATATCCTGAGAATGACTTTGAATTTGTTGATAATTGCTTTCTTCACTTTTGCAGCTCGCGAATAATTTGTTGAGAGAATAAAATCTAAACCAGTAAAGATTTAGTTGAAAATGACAATAATTTATATTTCAATATTTGTTAAATGTTTGAAAATAATGGAGACGCATATTTGGGTAGCGTAAAATTATATTAAAATATATTAAAATTATATTATATTAAATTATATTAATTATATTATATTAATTAAAATTATATTAATTATATTATATTATTATTATATTAATATATATTAATTATATTAACGTGATGAAAAATATCTGAAAATGGAATTTGTATTCTGAAAACAAACTGAACTTTATTTCTATGAGTTCAGGAGCACGACAATCATTAAAGAATTTTTCCGAGCAATATGTAATTCACAAGAAGCTGGTAAAGCAGAGAGAATATGCACGAAATTATCGGATCGTCTGAAGGTTATCATCCGCGGGAACATTCTCGTTGCGCGCAACGCTTACGGCTCGTTTCGCTTGTAGGTTTGAGCGTGCCTAGAAGGCGCGTCTGTCAAATCTCGCGCTTCGCGTTCAATACTGCATTTACCTCGCGCTACTCGCTCGGTATTTGTACTTGCCCAAAATTTTTGCATTGGCCTACTACAGACCTGCCCACCTCGGGGAAATTCCCTTAGGGAACACATGTTCCGCGATCCCCACTCTTTTTCCTAGAGAGCGGGAGTGTTGGTAAATGCTTGCGAGAATCTCTCCTCTGTGACGTACATGTCTACCACGCGCATGCGTCTACCACCACTCCGCTCTCTAGGCGAAAAAGTGGTGGATGCGGAACATATGTTCCCAAAGGGAATTTCCCCGAGTTGGTGAATTTTCTTCTGTTAAAGCTCCTTCGGCTTCCACGAACACATTCTCATCTTCGCACTCGATTAAAGTTCAACTCTATTGCATTAAATTTATATCATAATAATTTCTGTACCTCGTTCCGGGATTGCTTATTCAGATATTGCAAACTAAAGTACAAATTTTATATTTCATGATTATTTTAATATTTGTTTCGTATTTTGCATTAATCTTTATTCGTCTTTTCGATATGTTTTTTCCCGTGGATAACGAATCTAAAGTGGGAAATTTCCCATCACGTTAAATTTGGTTTAAAAAAGGGTTCAAAAAGTACAAAAAAACTTTTTGGCAATTTTTGATATAATCTAGCGAGCACGCATAACGTGTAAGAGACATCTGATCGGGCAGCTATTGAAGTTTGAACCTTTATCTATAGGCCTAGTATTTCAAAAAAGCGGAAGCATTACGGGGCATTTTCACAGCACAGGTTCTTTGCGCACACGCACCACCTGCGCAAGCCTACATATTGTCGAATATGTTAGAATTTGTAGGCTCCGTAAGCTGCGATCATGGTTCTTTAAGGCTCATGTAGTGGGTATTCCAACCTACAAAACTCACCTCAAAAAATTGGTTTCGAATGCTGGCGCACCGAAAGGATGTCAGGGGGCAATTTTTTTCCCCACAGGAAGCACATATCCATATTTGAAGGGGAAAGTCCCTCCGGAACGTCAACACTCGCGATAAATATTAAAAAATTACAAAATAAAAACGTTTTTCAAAGTTCGAAAAAAAGTAAACAGAAACAGTACAATCAGCGCCGCCTGGTGACCCGATCGATCACTAAATCGATTTAAAAGGACT
>CAKNXH010057796.1:88390-133908 GCA_932178445.1 Andricus quercusramuli
TTGCCCCCTGACATCCTTTCGGTGCGCCAGCATTCGAAACCAATTTTTTGAGGTGAGTTTTGTAGGTTGGAATACCCACTACATGAGCCTTAAGGGGATTTATCAGAGTTATAAAACAGGATTTCAGTTTCCGGCCGCACGGTTGAATATTTTTGTGTTTTTTTTTTTGCATACGTCATCTAAATATTATTCTATTTTTTCCCACACATTCAGTTTTTCGAGAAAATGTTTATATTTTATTTGACAAACAAAAAGAAAAGAATAATAGAAAAAAATGCAGTGACGCTTAGGGTTAGCTGAGTGTGTATTTTCGCGGCATGGGCATCGACCCTCGTCAAACTTACGAGGCAGACATCCCGGAGTGCGTTGAATTACCCGAAAAGATCCACGACGGTCGCAAAAAGTGAAATTATGAAAGCATCGCTTAATTTAATTTTAATTAGCAGAATTAGTTTATTGGTATAATTTGAAGAAAGTGAAAAAAAGTTCGATGAAAATCGGTTAATATTTGCAATAATAATAGAAGTGTTAAAGTGCGCACGAAAGCATAACCAGATACACCGTAGCGTATCGAAACATGTGGAAAGAATGATCCTTTCATTGTTACGAGATTCAGGCCGGTTACAAAAACACACATTTGAAAGGATGGCTTCATTCACTTTTAATTACCAGAATTAGTTTATTCATATAATTGGAAGAAAGTGAATACAAAAGTGTAGCTGTGTTATAAACTTGACACCTACTCCCTCAATCTGAATTATAAGTAATCAACTAAAAAACACTTATTAAGAAGTCTTATTGAAATCGAATAATAAGCCTAAGTGAATTAGCAGTTCGCTAGTTAGCATTGTGAGAAAAGCTTACTAAAGCAATTACTGACTTAGGTCGATAAAAATTATCATTTTCATTTCCATAATCCATAAATATTGTTATAAACGAAGCAAAGACAGACTCAATTTTAAGTTAGACAGGTTCTAGACTGGAAGTCGCAGAATCTTTCGGGAACGAAATATGTTGCTTTTTAGAGGAAATTAGGCAATAAGTATTTTGCCTATTGTCAACAAAAAATTTTTCTAAGAACTTACGCGTGTTTCAATTTTGTGCTTTGGTTTTTCAAAAACACAAATTTTTGTTTTTCAACCTCTGTTAGTTATTCCCGAGTTGAGAGACTTTTTTTATGCTCTATCTTCTTTTTTTTGTTATCTTCTTTCTCAACACGCAGGATAATTTGAAGAAGGGTTAATATAAAGAAAATGGCGGAATTTTATGTTAAGAAATAAAAACTCGATTTTCGTAAAAATTCGACCAATTTGCAAATGTTTTCTATTCTAATGCGTGCTTTAATCAGGAATGTGCCTTGTGAGTTGTATTCGGGCCAAATAACTTGTGGCCACGAACATTTTTTTTCGGTACGATACATTTCTTTGGTTCTCCTCGCAAAAAGTGAGACATAAAACAATGTGAAGATGAATGTTTTCGTAAAATGGTTTACATTGCATAAAGGTGATACGACATCTTTATTGTATGAGCAGAAGTTGTAAAAAAATATGGGGCAAAATAAGAAAGATAGGGTTCTCCCGAAAATATTTCTTATTAGTTTTCTGCAAATTTTGAAAAATAAAAATTTTCTGCAACTGCAGCTTCATTGTCTTTCCAAATATTTTCACGAGGTTTTTCTTTTTTCGAAAAAGCATCCTGTCACCTTCATGCGGGCCGAATCATTCTTTAGATCTTGGAGAATTTTTTTCACAAATTGCTGGCCAAAACATTATTTTGCCCGCATAAAACTCACAAGATCCTTATTTTCTTAATAGTTATCTTGATCTTCTACTTGATCCTTGATCCTTGAACTTGATATTTATCAAATTAAACACTGAAAAACAATTATACGGATAGAGTGTATAGTATCTATGGTTGAAAAGATGAATAATTTTGACGTCATTTTTATTTTTGAAAGTACCTTCCCCCGACACCCCTACACACGTTAAGAAAGTCTGGGCCATCAGACGCCAGCGATGAGGCGGCTCCTCCCATCAGTAAAACAGTGTAGAATCCTCAACCTGGAATTTAAGCTACACCCGGGAATGAAACTCCGCCGGGCCCCAGTGCACGCATATACCTCGACGCTTCCGTTTCCTTGTTCTTCCTATATTACCCTGCTCACCGATCCAAAGTCCTCACCCAAAATTGTACGTTGCCCTAACTCTCTCCTGTTATCACACACTAGGTGAAACAATTAAGAAAAAAAGGGTTTCGCTGCAACTACAATTTTCTGGCGCCCAACGTGTGGCAGCCTATTCTTATAGGTTGTCGCTGGACAGTGGTACTTTCCCATCTACACTCACAGCCGGAATTCAAATGGACTCACCAAGATGACCGCCCGTACACCCGACCCCCGTGTCCTGAGGACTTTCGTCTTCCCCAAATGAAGCGCCTCCACTTCCGGGAGTGGAAACCAACACCCGGTGGCACCCAACCCTCTTACCCCCAGACGGAGCCCTACCAAGATCAGATTCGTTGGGAATCTTGGAATATCCACAAATGCATCGCAAACCGCTTCACCACTTCTCCAATTCAGGGGTAGAAAGCCGCCCCACAAACCTGATCCTAAACAGGGCGAAAGTCGCTCTGCTCAGCGCGGAACCGCTCTCAAACGGTTCAGATTCAACATTGGTTCCTGGGTATAATGCGACTCAGGAACCAACCCCTGACAGCAACCAGGATTCCATTCCAGTTATTGACCAGAATCAGAATACAAAGTCATCCTATGGAAACCATCCGGTCAGTGTCCATGATCAAAATTCTGTTCCTGGATGTAGTCAGGGCACACTACAACCCACTTCTCATGGTGCTGAGGCACCCACCTCTCAATGTGCCCAAAGAACCGCAATCAACGGCGCTCAGGTACCCACCTCCAACAGAACTCATGTCCCATTCCACAGTGGTGCCCCAGTACCCGTCTTCGTTGGCACCCTAGGACCCGCATTCAACGGCGTTCAGGCACACACCTCCAACGAAACTCATGTTCTATCCCGCAGCGGTGTCCCAGCACCCGCCTTCGTTGGTGCCCCACGACCCGCATTAAACGGCGTTCAGGCACACACCTCCAACGGAACGCATGTCCTATCCAACAGCGGTGCACAAGAGCGAAAACAGGACCGAAGCAAAGTCGATAGCGAAGCAAGTCGACGCCGAGGACGCTTCACCAAAATGTTAGTATTGTCCAGGACGGCATCTGAACCGCGACTGTCCCGAGAGGAATAAAGCATTGGAACAATCGGGCAAGAGTAGTTTCAACCTGCCCGAGAAGAAAGAAAAAAATCCGATTCCGGAAAACTGGAGACTGCCGGGCAGAGCTGCCGAAAGAAACAATCTGCAATAAGAGTAAGAACCATTTCGCGGACCAGGAGAAAACCACCCCGAGTTCTCGTGCAGTTCGACAAGCATGAAATCCATACTCTCTTTGATTCTGTATCCGCGGATAATTTTATTCATCCACGTTATCTAACAATGGAGCAGATTCAAAATCTAAATCCGTGCTCCGAGAATGCTGAAGTGGCCATCGACGACGTATCAATGCACCTGATGAGCGAATTGATCACCGAATTCTCCCTCGAGGGTCACGTAATGACTACCACCTTCTTCGTTAGTTCCGAGATGAGAGATCTGGTGATCAAAGTGATCTCTGGATTTCGGAGCAGGAGGTAATTTATAATTAACCTCGAGGAGGACTCTACGCTGGGAAAGACCAACGTGTCACAATTCGATTGATTGATAGTAGGTCGTTTGCGAGTCGAATCAAGTCGATTTTAACCAGATCTAGACAGAACTTCCAACAGAATTCGACGATCAATTCAGACGAATCCTGCAATAAAGACGTTTAGCGGTTCATGATGAAGGACGCCTTTCCCAAACGTGGTCCAGCAGTCACAAAATCATTTCTACAACCAGCAGACCAATTAGACAACGTTCTTATCCTTAACCTCAAGAGAAAAAGAGGATCATCGAGGAGCAGATTTAGAAAAGGCTTGATCAGCGAATCATTTAACCGTGCGTGTCCCCTAGTTGTTAACCAATTGTTCTGGCAAAGAGGAAAAACGTGGAAAGTTTACGCTGATTACGGACAGTCGCTCTCTAGAGTGGTTGGACGGATATAGAGGTACCAGCACAAAATTGGAGAAATGGGCTTGTCTGCTGGGCAGCGTTATTTTTCACCATAAATATTGCCTTCCTTCACAATCAGCATTGCCCGATGCACGTACGTTACGGCCGGAAGAAGCAGGTGTTTTGGAAGCGCCCGACGACGACAAACAGTTCAAACAGACAAACTGTAATCACGATTTGAAGCGGACCTCAGCACCACCGGTGTCTACCTTACTAATATCACGGTACCAAATTTCTATGTGGAAATTTTATGTTTGCAACAAGAGGACGAGGAAATACGCCAATTTGCAACCCAATGGCATATCGTTTCTGAAAAGACTCATCGCTCTTCGCGGGAAGAGCTATTTACCTGGGATAACATGCGCAACGACGTACGAGAGTATGTACGTACCTGCCTCTTATGCGCCAGTTGTAAGACCATCAGAACCCCCAGAGTGAATTCACAAAAACCCAGAAAACCTAAAGAAAAATGGGAAACCGTCGCCTTAGATCCAATAGGGCCCTATCCTAGATCTCCATGCGGGAAAAGATTTCTGCTCATCGTTACCTACCATCCACAGGCCAACCCGAATGAGCGAAGAAATCAAGAGCTCAAAAAAGGAATGCAGAAATTCAGCCACGAGGAAAACTTCGAGGTGCTTTTCGGTACGCCATCGAAGAGACCCGGAGGACATTTCCAGAGCCTCCCGTCGTTAGACCTAAGCGTGAGTCTGAGAAGACTTATGGAGGAAGTACGGAGCCATCAGGCCCGATACATCGAAAAGAAATATCACCCTCAGCCTAAAAAACCTCCGCGCTGTCAAGTGGGTCATATGGCACGCGTTTGGACACACTTTTTGTCTGACAAAGAGCGCGGATTTAATGTAGCCTTTGCCCTTAAGTAGCAAGGACCGTGCCGGGTCATATAGCACTTCAGCGGCGAAGTTTACCAGGTGCAGACGGAAAACCATCAAGTAAAGGTCAGCGGAACACAGAAGCTTCCGTTCTACCAGCGTGAAGTACGCAAATCCTTCTCCTCGAGGCCGGACGTAGCGTGTAGCGTCCAGGAGGAGACACACAAACAATCCTCATCACACCAGGTGACCGAACGTGCCGTCGTTCACAGTACTGAGGATCTCACCACCAACACGCTGCCCAATGCATCGTTGGACACTGCACGGGAATAAAAAAAACCCGTATCCTCTTGATACATAGGCTGCCGAGCCAGGGATTGCTCAAGGGCGAGCACATCCCTCGGATGAGGAGCTGCCTGGTGTCTAAGGAACGGACACTCCGATAAGAATGAAGCCCAGACGTCCTCGAGGGAAAACGAAGAAACTTCTTCAGCAGAGTGGACTTTACCCCGTTACAATCTACGCCCCAGGAGGGGCAGAGCCGCTTCACTCTTCCGTCAAGAACTTTGAAGAATTGAATTTTTTGTATATTTTGATTTATTCAATTCTTTTTTCATTCTTTTTAGTTTTTATTTCGTTGTATCCTTCGCGAAGGATCACCCAATGTATGTAATGGAACCTACCATAATATTACGTACAGTTTGCCAATAGTTACGCTCACAACTCGTGTCTTTTGACGTCGTGCTCGTCGTCGAGCGACGACGGCACAAAAAGGTCTCAGTGGTACATTGTCGCCCGCAAGCGTGCGGAAATTTCTCAATAATTAATAAAGATTTTCCTTTTTTTGCCCTCTTAGATCCACAACGAGCGCGCCTGATAATCATGTTTTCGCCCTGTGTATTGTGAAAATAAAGTGACCAGGCCCGGTCTGAGTGCGTTGCGGAGAAAACGGGATTTCAACGACAAATTTCGCTCGTGCCACAGTAAAAAAAAATCATCGTTTTCCAATCCCCGTTTTTACCCATCAGCCAACCGTCTCCCCAGTATCCCTATTTCTTGCGCAACAGCCACTCCGCGGCAGCGCCATCCCCTCTTCTCGCACGGCAGCCACTCGGCGGCATCGACATCCCCTCTTCGCACACAACACGCGAGCAGTCTCCATAAATCTGGGGAGGTTAGCGCCAGCCGACACATTCGACGGTAGACAACCGTCGAAACACATTTGACGGTGGACAACCGACGGCAAACATTCGACGGTGGACAACCGACGGCACTCTTTCGATGGCAATCGACCTTACGGTGAACTACCACGCAGCGAGCAACCAACCGGCGACTACACGCTTAACGAATAAGCATTCGCCAGAAACCCACCAGCAGCGCTGAAACACTATTGACTACCGAGCTGAGCCAGCGTGGCTCGAGCCTCTCACCGGCCAGGTGGCCGCTGGGACTTTCCAGCGAATGGGATCTTCTCTACAGCATCCAGACTTCAGTAACGACATGCATAGGAACCCAGTTTTCGTTCCACAATGCACTTGTATCGTCTGGCCTGATTCTTTTCCTGAAAAATAAAGAAGCTCTCATGGTTATTTCTCCCGACCCTCTTCCTTTTCCCGAAATATATATATATATTTTTTTAACGTAGTTCATCAAACATGTTTATTTTGACGTGGGCTTTAGAGCTATTTCCTTCTGTCTACACATAGATCATAAGGGAACCTTAGGGTTGCCGCTTAGCGGGGACCTAGGCCCACACATGCACACTACACACCAATCATAAGGGAACCCTAAGGTTGCCGCCTAGTGGGGACCTTCGCACACACATGCGCACACTACACACCATACATAGAGGAACCCAAGGGTTGCCGCTTAGCGGGGACCGATGCCCATACACACGCACATTACACACCAGTCATAGGGGAACCCTAGGGTTGCCGCTTAGTGGGAACCTAGGCCGACACACACGCACACTACACACCAATCATAGGGGAAACCTAAGGTTGCCGCCTAGTGGGGACCTTCGCACACACATACGCACACTGCACACCATACATAGAGAAACCAAAGGGTTGCCGCTTAGCGGGGACCGAGGCCCATACACACGCACACTACACACCGGTCATAGGGGAACCCTGGGGTTGCCGCTTAGCAAGGACCTAGGCCCACACATACACACACTACACGCCAGTCACAAGGGAATCCCAGGGTTGCCGTCTAGCAGGGACCTGGCCTCAACTAACAGACACATACCGCATTTCCTCTCTTTTTGTTTCAGATGAGCGAAAGATTTTCTTCCGTGGAGCCCCCGGAGTATATTTCTCTGCCCAGGGAGAGGAGAAATAGGTGGAACCCCGACGTCGCTGGAAGCAGCGACTAGTGAACCAGCAGGTCCGCCAATCATCTCCACACACGGAAGATTTAGCGCGAGAGTCATCAGAACCCAGCGACAAGGCGACGCCCCCCCCCCAGTAAAACAGTGTCGAACCCTCAACCCGAAATTGAAGCGACACGCGGGAGTAAAACTCTGTCGGGCCCAGTGCACTCATAGACCTCCTCGACTCTTCCGTTTCCTTGTTCTTCCTATATTCCCCTGCTCATCGATAAAAAGTCCTCGCCTACAATTGTACGTCGCCCTGAACCCCCATCCTGTTACTACACAATAGGTGAAACAATTGAGAAAAAAGGGTTTCGCTGCGATTAGAACTTCGTTGAAAAATTATAAACAAAAAGGTGCGTACAATGTCTTGTTTCCCACCTGTCGCAAACTACAAACTCAAAATAAAAATTGCTTAATTATATTAACAACTTTTTAAATATTCGTGATTAACTGATAATATAACTTATATTGAGTTAATGTAGATAATATACAAGAAGAGGGTTCAATATTTTGGATTTAAGGTTTTCAAAAATCACTTCAATTTCTCTCCCACAAGCTGTAAAAAGAATTCCTCTCTAGCTCCATTGGGATTCATACCCAGGTGTCACAGATTGCCGGTCTGGTGTTCTTACCTATTAACCCATTAGCGCCTGGCGATGCCATATAGCATCACTTCGACGTTGTTTGAAATTTGCGCGTCAATTGTCGCCTGTGTGTCACAACCGAACGAACCAACCTAAAGCTTGTCAAGCAAGCTCAAGGGGATTCCCCACGACCGTTTTCGACATTGCGTGACGTTTTCTCTACTGGCACGATCGCTGCTGCAATTCTGAAACCCTAAATTAATTCAGGCGCCAATGGGTTAAGGCCCTTTGTCAGAATGGAGAAACGGTTCAGAATTTTGTGCCGCTCGGTTGATTATTTTTGTCGAACTTTTTTGCTTACGTCATCTACATAGTAATGTTAGCAAAATGTGTGTTTTAATGAAATTTCATGCGTAGGTGAGACTACGCAAATGAATGTCTTTGATAAATCGCGTTTTAATCTGAGCGGAAGCCAACTTGGCATATCTGTAAATGAAACCCTGACCAATTCTGACCATCCGCCTGTAACACAAAAAAAAGTGAAAGTAATGTGTATTCTGGTATCTGTGTGCCTGGTGGAAATAACGTACCTTTTCTGAATGCATCGATTGGCGACAATCGACAATTTTTAAATGTACGCCAAGCACCGCTGAGTTCGGTGTTTGTAAGTCAACATTTTCAGGAATCACATGTATTGCACCCGACGCAAATCCATACGAGTGTTCAACCACCTTGTTATTTTCCATCTTAGCCAACAAGCTTCAGCGCATGGCTCACCGACAATGGGGAGTTCTACGATGAATGAGCAAATGTTAGCTTTAACGAATTTAATTATACAACAAAATATGACATTGACGCAACAACTTGCTCAAAATCAGGGAACTCAACGCGATTTTCACATAATGTTAGATTTTTCCGAAATGATTGAGAATTTCTATGGAGAGAAAGGTCCACACGAAGCAAATCTTTGGCTTGAGCAGGATGAGACTGCTACGCTCGTCAATAATTGGCCAGACTCCTTCTCATTTAAGTTAAGTGCATCCGCGACGATTCACGATAATGAAGGTGAACTTTTTGCGGATCTCAATCGATTGAATCGGACAATAAAGAATTTTTAGAGAAATAATTCACGCAAGCTATATTTGGGTTGATGAATGGCCCATTCTATTTGAATGGGCCAATGTTACTCTTCTATTTAGACGAAATCTTGATTTTAGGTCAAAATTGGGCAGATACAATGGTGTGACTCAAGTTGGCTTTCGACGCGATAGAAAAGACCGGTCTACCTTTAAATCTACCAAAAATGTCGGTTTGGTCTCGATAAAGTTGACTTTTTAGGTTACTGAATCAGCGCGAAAGGAATAGAGCCGGAAGAAAATAAAGTACAAGCAATAGAAAAATTCGAGATTCCGCGAGACATACACGTGCTACGTCGATTTCAAACCAAAGCCAGTTCCGCTGGACTAGGCGCGATGCTCCTTCGGGGAAAGGATCAGACCGATTTGAGGTTAGTTTACGCTATGAGCCGAAGAACTTCTATTAAACTATATTACTACTCTATTAAACTATTAAATACTAATAATTCACGAGTGTCGCATTGGGCAAATAGCGTAAGTGAGTATTATTTCATTATCAGACATAGAAAAGGAGAAAAAATGAAGTATGTAGATGCTCCTTCCCCAGCTCCTTTACTTCACGATTTCGATCTAAAAACCGATTCAGAAATGGTATATGCGATAACCACCAGCGAGGATGAAATCCTTTTACATCAGCGAACAGATGATAAATTAAAGCGCATAATCAAGATTTTAGAAAAACCGAGCAAATACAGATCGATACACGATTCGGTAATGATACGTGAATATCAGTCAATACAAGTACTACTGTACCAAATAGTTGAACCACATAATAAAGAAGTCGAGGTTTACGGTGTACCTGCCACCATGAGGAACGCCCTAGTTATTCGGTATCACGATTTAGCGAGTCATTTCAGTATTGATAAAGTGATCGCAAAAATACAACAATGTTCCTTTTTCCTGATTATGCGCATTTACGCTTGAGAACACATCGGTAGATGTTTAGCATGCATTATGGGTGAAAAACCGAGTGGCCGACAACCAGGGGAATTACATCCTATTAGTACGTGGTTCTCGAGGCTACTAAAACTACTGAAACGTCAGTAGCAATCAAAAGTCTTACCGATACAAACATGTTAATATCACAAGTATCACATCCTTAAGTTTGTGAAGTCGTGAAAAATGATTCTTTACGTACTTCTTCCTACAATAAAAAATACTTTCATAATAAATTACTTGCCCTTCATTTAAAAATTTGAATCTAAATATTAGTTATATACACTCTAACCGTCATAAATGTGTGCACGTACCATACCCGCGCTGGTAAGCATCACGTGCGACCATCACCGTCCTGCGACGCACATGTTCCGCATATGAAAAAGCAGCTGCTTCATGCCTGCGCGCACGGCCGCACGCTTTGCCAGAAAACCCGCTCGCGGTGCGACGCACGTGCATCGCACAGTGCCCGCATTTTTCTCTCTGGGTCGATTGTAAGTAAGTTAGTTTAATCTGAGACGCCAGCGCATCAACATGTTTTGAAAGGAACGAGATATGCTAAGTCAGGTATTTTGAGAGAAACTTTTAAGCCTTTAGTCACATCACTGCAAAAACTAGTAGATATATCAATCAAACAAAATGAAGGACCCCGCACCAAATGTACAGTAAATGTCCTTGTGTATACAGCATGTACACAGCATGTTTTGGGGGTGTTTCCATACCTTGAATATTCAAGTATGGAAATCATCATTTCATAGTAACTCAAATGACGAGAGATTTTTTATTCGACAGCTACGGTATGAAATCAGTTTCAAATAAGTGGAGGAAGCGTGCATAGCAAGAATATGTAACGATATGTCTTTCGATCTTTGTAAAGGGTTATTTAATCATCCCTCAATTAGAGAAGCAGATAAATTAACATTTCGTAAGGGATAAATCACCAAAGATTTTTTGTATTAATAGTCAGGCCAACAGAATCACTTTAAAACATACACAGAAAGCGTTTCTTTGCAAGGTCGGCGTTTGAATTCATGTCCAGGGTAGCTTAAACATCCCTTAGTATCGAAATAAGAAAATCGATATTTTATACAGGATAAAGAACCAGAGATTTTTTTATCAATACATTGTTTAAAAAATCAGTTTAAAACATACACAGGAAGATTTTTTTTGTAAGATCAGCGTTTGAATTTTTGATCAGGGTAGTTTAAACATCTCTTAGTTACCGAAACGAGGAAACCGATATTTTATACAGGATAAAGAACAAGAGATTTTTTTATTAATACATTGATCAAAAAATCACTTTGAAACATACACAGGGAGCGTTTCCTTGCAACATTAGCGTTTGAATTTATTGTCAGGGTAGTTTAAATAGCCCTTATTTATATAAACAAGGAAATCGATATTTTATACGGCTTAAAGCACCAAATATTTTTCTAGTAATACATTGATCCACAAAATCACTTTGAAACATACACAGGAAGTTTTTTTTTGCAAGACCAAGGTTTGAACTGATTGTCAGGATAGTTTCCACATCCCTTATTTATAGAAATTAGGAAATCGATATTTTATAGAGGTTAAAGAACCAGAGATTTTTTTATGAATACATTGATCAACAAAATCACTTTAAAACATACACAGAAAGCGTTTCTTTGCAAGGTCGGCGTTTGAATTCATGTCCAGGGTAGCTTAAACATCCCTTAGTATCGAAATAAGAAAATCGATATTTCATACGGGTCAAAGCACCAGAGATTTTTTTATTAACACATTGATCAATAAAATAACTTCAAAACATACACAGGAAGCGTTTCTTTGCAAGATCGGCGTTTGAGTTTATGATTAGGGTAGTTTAAACATGCCTTAGTTATCGAAACACGGAAATCGATATTTTATACAGGATAAAGCAGAGGAGATTGTTTTATCAATACATCGATCAACAAAATCACTTTAAAACATAAACAGTAAGTCTTTCTTTGCAAGATCGGCGTTTGAGTTTTTGATCAGGGTAGTTTGAACATCCCTTAGTTATCGAAACAAGGAAATCGATATTTCATACAGGATAAAGAACCAGATATTTTTTTACTAATACATTGGTCAAAAAACACTTTAAAACATACACAGGAAGCATTTCTTTGCAAGATCGGTGTTTGAATTCACTGTCAGGCTAGTTTGAACATCCCTTTGTTATGGAAACAAGCAAATCGATATTTTATACAGGATAAAGAATCAGAGATTTTTTAATCAATACATTGATCAACAAAATCACTTTAACCCTCGGAGCCCACAAAGGGTATTACAGACCCTTTCCTCAAGTTTCGTCCTGGATATCTTTTACGCAGTTTGAAAATTGTCGGGCCTAAAGCCCCTTGGCAGTAGTTTGCGGTCCTAACTGTGCATCCCGATGCTTCTCCCATACAGCGCTCTAGTCAGTAGGCGTTTAGAACTGTTCAAAGTAGGTGCAGGGTCACTCTGACCCTGGTGTGTACCAAACGTCACGTTTATTGCCAGGGTAGTTTAAACAGCCCTTATTCATAGAAACAAAGAAATCAAGATGCAGAAAAGCGCAAGGTTTACAATGTCTCCTTATAAAAAGGATAGAAAAACAAAACGCTTGTGTCGATGTTGCTTGTCCCCGATGTGTGAAGAGCATCAAGCTTATATTTGTAATGACTGCGCTGGCACTGAGTGGACTTATAAGTATAAATTATAATTATAACATCGTTTTGATATTATTTGTTCATTAGAATCATATTTCAAGTACATTTAAATTAAGATATGAAATTTTCAAGTATTTTTTGGCAAACATTGATTTTTTTCCCACGTTTATTATAGAAAGGAAAGTCTTTTCATATCTAAATATTCACCTCCGCCAACCTGCAAAATAAATACCTTTTTTGTAAGAAACACTACAGGTGTATTTTTTTCCTGATTGTACCACTATTCGAGAATACAAAACTAAATTTCCAGCAAAAAATATAAAAAATTAAGAAATTTGTATTTTTTTAAATAATTTAATATTTTATTTTAAAACAGTTTTTTCAGGAATTTTCTTCGATGTTTTAATATTTCGAACAAGAAATTTGAACTACGGAGATTAATTCTACAACGTTTGAAGTTTATCTGAGAATTTTTTTTAGGTTGATCGGATGGGTAGTTTGAAAATAGTATACCGCGAAATAGTGCACAGGATCTCAAAGACCCAGAGTATACTCCGTGATTGAAAAAATAGGTGTGTGCTCCGAGGGTTAAAACATACCCGGGAAGCTTTTCTTTGCAAGATCGGCGTTTGAATGTATGGTCAGGGTAGTTTAGACATCCTTTTGTTATCGAAACAAGGAAATCGATGTTTTATACAGGATGAAAAACCAGATATTTTTTTACTGATACATTGATAAAAAAACTTTTAAAACATCCCAGCAAAAAAGAAAGTATTGATACGAATTGAATTGAAAAGACTAAGAGACCCTACAAATCCCGCTTTGCGACAATGACGCATTGGACCTATGTGTCAATGCATGTAAATTCGTGAAGACGGTATCTCAATTTTGAATCTTTCTATACGTACAAATACAGTGCAAAAGTCTAAAGTCAGCGAATACACTTCAATGCGTCAGCACGCAAGCGCTTCAACAATGGTCAATGCGTCTGAATTCGTGAGAGTGAAATACACACTTCAATTCGCCCCAATGCGTCACGGCGAATTTCAGCAAGTGTTGATTTGAACAATTTAATCCGTAACAGGAAAACCAACGTGCAGGGCATATAGAATTTATTTTAAATGTTTAGTAAATTGTCTTGTAGCTCAGTGGCTTGTACTCTGGACTGATACACGAGGGATCGCTGTTTCAAGTCTCGACGTATGTACTTTTTATTAATTTTTTTTCTGATTGACCTCGACCACGCATTCATACGAATCCACACGCATTCAATTCGTCTAAATGCGTCTCAATGCGTTCGAACGAATCAGAAAACGGGACATACGCGCATTACAGAAATGTTGATTCGCCCCAATCCGTATCAATTCTTTCTTTTTTGCTGGGATACACGAGAAGCATTTCTTTGTAAGATGGGTGTTTGAATTTATTGTCAGGCTAGTTTAAACATTCATTTGTTATCGAAACAAGCAAATCGATATTTTATACAGGATAAAGAACCAGGGTTTTTGTTATCATTGAGCAACAAAATCACTTTAAAACATACCCGGGAAGCTTTTTTCTGCAAGATCGGCGTTTGCGAGGCATAAGGGTCGCACTTTGTGAGGGGCACGTACGTGGGAGGCATATGCGACGCACTTTGTGATAGGCCCGATGTGCGGCGCATGTGTGTCGCACTTTGTGAGGGTCATTATATATATATATATATATATATATATATATATATATATAATTAAAAACAAAGTTAAACAACCACCGCAGGGTACCACTAAGAGCAACTGCCATCTTGAAAAAATGTCAATGGCCCCCAGTAGAACCGCGGTAAAATACACCTATGGCCACGTCTCACATCCGTGAGATGGGTGGTCACATATATATATATATATATATATATATAAGTAATAATAAGCACACTTTTTTAATAGTAGTATAGTAAACTATTATTATTGTAATAAACTTTTTAAAGTATTGATAATTATTATAATTAAAGATTGAATTAATTGTTATGATAAAAATGGTTTATTTACAAAAATTAAAACATTCCCGATTTTATAATAAGAATAAATCAGGAAATTAGTAAGAATTATTGAATGCATGGTTGTATAGTTGCAACGTAGTATATGCTTTTTATTTATTTTAAAACTATAATTTCCAACTTTAATCGACTGTATACAGATAATTTCAATTAGCCTTTTGTCAATTTGAATTTGAAATTGAGTAAATAAAAAAAATGAAATTCGTTGTGTAATTTCTACTTTACATATTTATTTATGTTTATAACTTCAATTTGTGCTTTTAATTTCAAGTTTAACATGAAATTGAGTTTAAAATGTAATTTAAAATCAATGTTTAAAAAATTTATTCAGAAATTAAAAAATGCATCTTTAATTTTTAATCGTATTGTGTTCATTTTTTATTATTTTGAAGTAGAAATAAGAGGTGCTATATTTAAAAACTGCGCACATTAGCTGAATAATATACGGCGCAGTCCCCGTCGCGTCGGTCGAACGGTAATCGCCCGACGCGCCGTAACAGCTGTTGACGACTTCCGTTGTCGGTTTCACACGGTTTCGTTTTGCGAGTTTTCAGCGAGAAAACGTGTCGTTTCTCGATCGAAAATTTTATTATTGCGATAGGATTTTTATGTGTAGTGACTGTGCGGTCCCCCGTTCGTCTCGACTTGTGTCGAATCATGCGCGGGTTTATTAATATTTTGTTTTATTCTCCTTTTCGGCGTTACCTGTTTTTTACATGTATAGGACAATTTCGATAATATAATATAATCAGTGGCGTACGTGTCAGGACTTACACATTTTGACAAGTACGGTATTAATCTCGTGTGCGGTAAGTAAAATATTTTTCATGTATACATGCATAACCTCACACAAAATAGTTCCTCCTACACTGTGAATATAGTAATAAGTAGGCTTGAGATTGCATGGAGGCCGTTGAGGCCCGACCTACTTTTTTTCAGTGTTGGTCGGGCCTACCTACACTGTAAAAAATTTTCACGTAACTTTACCACACGTTTTTGTTATTATATTAAAACTTGTAAAATCACTTCTTTCAAAGTAGTGAACTTACTAATTTGAAAAGAAAAAAACATCATTTTCAGCGTAGTAGTTTTACAAGATTTTGTAAATTAACCTCTTTCAAAGTAGGAAATTATTTGATTGCCATTATTTTCTACTTTGAAAGAGGTTAATTAACAAAATCTTGTAAAACTATTACGCTGAAAATGATGTTTTTTCTTTTCAAATTAATAAGTTCACAAGAAACGATTTTACAAATTTTCATATAATTACAAAAACGTGTGGTAAAGTTATAAGAACATTTTTTTATAGTGTAGGTAGGACCGGCCAACACTAAAAAAAAGTAACTCAGGCCTCAATGGCCTTCATGCAATCTCAAGCCTACTTATAACTATATTCACAGTGTAGGAGGAGCAATTTTGTGCGAGGTTATGTATGTATACATGAAAAATATTTTACTTACCACAGACGAGATTAACACCGTACTTGTCAAAATGTGTAAGTCCTGACACGTACGCCACTGATTATATTATATTATCGAAATTGTCTTGCACATGTGAAAAACCCGGTAACGCCGAAAAGGAGAATAAAACAAAATATTAATAAACACGCGCACGATTCGACACAAATCGAGAGGAACGGGGAGCCACAGAGTCAATTTCTGTTCAATCTTTTTCTTTCTTTTTTATTATTCAAACAAAAAATATTAGCATGTTTGAGTCCAAAATAATAAATATCCTTCGCTGAAACTTTAATACGAGACGTGAAAACGGTCATAAAGAGTTTATTTTTGGTTTAAATAATTGAAAGAAGGTCATTTTGGTTTTATGTCATAATTTTTTTTATTATTTAAACGAAAAATATACTTTTTACCTACGTCTTTATGTTTTCTATCAGTTTTATGTGCCTGTATCTTGTAGTTGCAGCGAAAAACATTTATTATTGTTTATAAAAACATGTGGAAACTGAATTGCTAATGCGCAACTAAAATGAATAAATATTCCTTCCACCCATAATAAAAAATAAGTTCATGATAAAATACCTGTTCTTTATTTAAAAATATCAATGCAAATATTTTCTGTACCCTCTAAAAATCTTAAATGTGTGCACGCACCATACCCGCACCGGCACGCATGACGTGCGACCCTCACGACGCGCGACACACCTGTCACGCATATGAGGACGCAGCTGTGTCATCCTCTGCGCGCACGTCGTACGAGAAAACATGCACGACGCACGCGCGTCGCACCGTGCGCGCACTTTGCTATCTGGGTAGTTTAAACATCTTTTTGTTATCGAAACAAGGAAATAGATATTTTTTACAGGATAAAAAACCAGATATTTTTTTACTAATACATTGATAAAAAACTTTTAAAACATACACAAGAAGCGTTTCTTTCAAGATAGGCGTTTCAATTTATTGCCAGGGTAGTTTAAACAGCCCTTATTCATAGAAACAAAGAAATCAATATTTTATACGGGTTGAAGCACCAGATATTTTTTTATTAGACATTGATCAACAAAATCACTTTAAAACATACCCGGGAATCTTTTCTTTGTAAGATCGGCGTTTGAATGTATGATCAGGGTAGTTTAAACATCCTTTTGCTATCGAAACAAGGAAATCGATATTTTATATAGGATAAAGAACCAGAGACTTTTTTATCAATACAAATTAATAATGGCTGCCGAGTGTCGTGTGGTGTCATGTGGCAGCTCTTCTGCATTCTTCTTTTGAAACCTGACATCGTTACTTATATTGGCTAAATTTGTTCTGCGAGACTGCGCGGACCTCTATCATTCTAAAATTCTCTTTTGCGTGAATTAAAAAGAAATGAATTGGTGTTCTTGATTGAAAAGAAAAGTGACTCGAGATTGCTGTACTATCAGTACTGATAATATTGTGCCACCTATGGCATTTTCAACGTTTCTCAACTCTTGTATCTATATTTCTTCACCTGTCTCTAAATAACTGGTGCTGTGAGAAAGTGTGGTGCACTATCTGCCGTATAATTATTCTCCATCTAATTTAACAGTGGGAAGTTGTAGTGATTTTGAGCGGTTCGAGTCTGCCACTAATCTCTTCGGAAAACATTTTTGAGCGTATAAAACCAGCGGTCTTTCGAAGTTTCATAATTGCATTACTACCAATACGAGAACTTTCGTTTACCATGTCCAATTCAAAACAAATATCACTGACTGTTGAAAATGCGGGGGATGGTCGTAACTGTCCACACTGCGGTGTTCCACGCTCAGGCGTTAAATGTACTGGCTGCGGTACACTTTTCCACGAAAGGTGTGCATCAATTATTAATGAATGCACCCAGTGAATCAATGGATGCTATTATGGCAAAGTTACAGGAGAAAAACCTGGAAGCTATGAAGGTCGAACTTACGAAGAATAAAAATGACTTTAAAGCATCTATCCAAGAAATCTCTAGAAAAATAGACAATGTTTCAGAACGTCAACAAGCCACAGACACATCCGTGGCAAGCATCAAAGCAAGGCTCGACAATGCCGAGGCAACTCTCATTGATATTGAAAACTCGAATTCCACACGAGAACCTCACGATGTAGTAGCGGAAGTCCTCGAATGTCAACTAAAAGCGAAAAATGTAATCTTCTTTGGAATACCCAAATCCCTGACTACTACTGCAGAATCGAGAATGGCTGAGGATAATTCAAATCTACAGGATATATTTGAAAAAGCCGAGATTTCATTAGACGGACTAAAAATATACAGGGCGGGCAAGAAATCTGAAGAAAAATGTCGGCCAATCAAAGTTGTCTTTAAAGACACAAGCTCTTCCATCAAGCTCTTGCGCCTAAAATCAAAATATGAGGGCCCTTATACCTTTCACGCTGATCAGACCTTAATGCAAAAGGATCTTCTAAAAAAACTGAGGATCGAATTACAAGATCTTCCTGATAGAGGACTAACTAATAAAACTATCAGATTCTTCAATGAGACTCTAAGGAAAACACAGCTCCACAAAAAAAAATCGAGAAAATTACCCCTGGAGCCCGACTATGTCTATCATATGTTTTCGGGGTCGCTGAATCCAAATTTGGGGTCCATTCAACTCCATCACGTCAGGATTTTCCATAACCTTAAAAAATAGGCCCAAAAACCTAATAAATCCTCTATTCATTGTCCGCTCAATTTCAATAGCCCCATAACCCCTTAAACCCATAATCCTTTAACCACATAACCTTAAAATTCCATAACCCCGAAACCCCCGAACCCGGTAAAAAAGAGATATATGCGCGTTTAAGCCCTGGAACACAGCATGTTTGAGTCATGCATGTTTCTTGAGCCTTAAACCCGAAATCTTCAATAACCCCATAACTCCGAAACCCCATCACCCGATGAGAACGAGACATTCGTCTCTGCCGGATCACGGAATAACTCCGTTCCCCACCGTCAACCACGTGTGGGTGCCCTGGATTGCAAAAATACGAATAAGTAGTACAGCAATGATGTCCGAAGATTTGACTCATAAGAGTTCGTACATAAGCAAGGTAGCCATCTGTCCCGCATTCGCCGAGACGGTCCCGCATTCGTCGGGATGATTGCGCATTTAGTACCTTCTGTCCCGCTTTGAAATCCGTCCCGCAGTGTCCCGGAAAATTGGGGTAGCGTCCCGCATTTACTATGCTTTTTATACAATCTATACTTCTTTGTTATAAAAATGAATATTCACTACACTCGCACTACAATCTCTTAAAATGAATCAGTGAAATCAAACTGATTTCGAGTGAAATCTCACTGGTTGAAATAGCCAGAAATGCGTCACTGACAATCAGTGAGAATTCACTCGTTCATTCAGTGGAGTTCCAGCACTGGTTTAATCAGTGAGGTTCACTGGTTTCTCAGTAACAGTAGTCATCTGATCGTACGCCTTGTCGTCCGTCAGCTGTTTAGGCATGAAACTTATCGTTTACCACTTTTGTGCTAGTCTTTGCAAAATCATATATGAAAAACCGCACTTTGCTGCCACCGAAATGAATATGGGCCGCGCTGCAATATAATAAGATATAATATATTGCGTCTAATCGTGGGAAGGCCCGTCCTTACGTCAGCGTATCGCGTCGCTCAAAGTCAAAACCAAGTGGCCAACCTCCCTCTATCAAGCGAAAGATATTATATTTCAAATAGGAGTCTGTATTATCATCGGAGGTTATAATTATCGATCCGTTGAGAAATCCAATCACACATATAGTGAATAATGGAAATCTACAATATCGATCAGAGATAAATTCCTCTAATACAGAAAAATTATTTCGCCATTACAGACTAGATGGAGATATAAATTCAAATTCATTAAATTCAAATTTACTAAATTCAAATTTATTCAGAAAAAAAGATCTCACTCCTCTCGCCCCACTGGGATTTGAACAGCAGATCAACTGATTTCCGGTCAAGTGCTCCAACCAATTGAGCTATAAAGAGACCAGAGAGATACTGTTTTTTCTAATATACGCTAATTTAGCAAGGTGTTACACAATCAATATATTTTAAATAGGAATCTGTATTATCATCGGAGATGGTAATTATCGATTCCTTGAGAAATCCAATCACACATACTGTGAATAATGGAAATCTACAATATCGATCAAAGTTAAATCCTCTAACACAGAAAAATTATTTCGCCATACAGACTAGATGGAGATATAAATTGAAATGTTTTAAATTCAAATTTATTCAAAAAAAAGGACCTCTCTCCTTACACACCACTGGGATAAGAACACCAGATCAACTGATTTCCGGTCAGATGCTCTTATCAATTGAGCTTCAGAGAGATCAGAGAAAGATACTGTTTTTCTGATACACACTAATTTAGCAAGGTGTTACAAAATTAATATTTTAAATAGGAATCTGTATTATCATCGGAGATGGTAATTATCCATCCGTTGAGAAATCCAATCACACATACTGTAAATAATGGAAATCTAAAATATCGATCAAAGTTAAATCCTCTAATACAGAAAAATTATTTCGCCATACAGACTTGATGGAGATGTAAATTAAAATTCATTAAATTCAAATTTATTCAGAAAAAAATGATCTCTCTTCTTTTACTCCACTGGGATGCGAACACCAGATCAACTGATTTCCAGTCAGGTGCTCTAACCAATTGAGCTACAGAGAGACCAGAGAGATATTGATTTTCTAATATACGCTAATTTAGCAAGGTGTTACACAATCAATATTTTAAATAGGGATCTGTATTATCATCGGCGATGGTAATTATCGATTCCTTGAGAAATCCAATCACACATACTGTGAACAATGGAAATCTACAATATCGATCAAAGTTGAATCCTCTAATACAGAAAAATTATTTCGCCATACAGGCTAGGTGGCGATATAAATTAAAATGTATTAAATTCAAATTTATTCAAAAAAGAGGACCTCTCTCCTTTCACTCCTATGGGATACGAACACCAGATCAACTGATTTCCGGTCAGATGCTCTTACCAATTGAGCTACAGAGAGATTAGAGAGATACTGATTTTCTAATATACGCTAATTTAGCAAGGTGTTACACAATCAATATTTTCAATAGGGATCTGTATTATCATCGGAGATGGTAATTATCCATCCGTTGAGAAATCCAGTCACACATACTGTGAATAATGGAAATCTACAATATCGGTCAAAGTTGAATCCTCTAATACAGAAAAATTATTTTGCCATACAGACTAGGTGGAGATATAAATTAAAATGTATTAAATTCAAATTTATTAAAAAAAAGGACCTCTCTCCTTTCACTCCACTGGGATACGAACACCAGATCAACTGATTTCCGGTCAGATGCTCTTACCAATTGAGCTACAGAGAGATCAGAGAAAGATACTGTTTTTCTGATATACACTAATTTAGCAAGGTGTTACAAAATTAATATTTTAAATAGGAATCTGTATTATCATCGGAGATGGTAATTATCGATCCGTTTAAAAATCCAATTACACCTACTGTGAATAATGGAAATCTACAATATCGATCAAAGTTAAAAATCCTCTAATACAGAAAAATTATTTCGCCATACAGACTAGATGGAGATGTAAATTAATCCTCATCACTTACTTGGGGTCAGATCGACCCCAAAATCAACTTCAGACTAATATTTGAATAGGATCACGTTCAAATTGGGACCTGTGCTGTTATCTGGTAAGAGTTTGAGGTCTCTACTATACGTTCAACATGCTACCGTTGAGCCTGAATGCCTCTACTGAATGAACAATTATTTTTGTTTAAATATACCTCCCATACGATCTTCAAAATAATTATACTTTTTGAATCAGACTTACATGTACGCATAATTTTATTCACATGATATTAGAAGAGTACCCAAAACAAATATAATTATAAATATAATTATCGATCAGTTGATCTGGTGTTCAAATCCCAGTGGAGCGAGAGGAGTGAGATCTTTTTTTCTGAATAAATTTGAATTTAATTAATTTTAATTTATATCTCCATCTAGTCTGTAATGACGAAATAATTTTTCTGTATTAGAGGAATTTATCTCTGATCGATATTGTAGATTTCCATTATTCACAGTATGTGTGATTCGATTTCTCAACGGGTCGATATTTATAACCTCCGATGATAATACAGATTCCTATTTAAAATATTGATTGTGTAACACCTTGCTAAATAAGCGTATATCAGAAAAACAGTATCTTTCTCTGATCTCTCTGTAGCTCAATTGGTAGAGCACCTGACCGGAAATCAGTTGATCTGGTGTTCAAATCCCAGTGGAACGAGAGGAGTGTGATCTTTTTTTCTGAATAAATTTGAATTTAATAAATTTTAATTTATATCTCCATCTAGTCTGTAATGAAGAAATACTTTTTCTGTATTAGAGGAATTTATCTCTGATCGATATTGTAGATTTCCATTACTCACAGTATGTGTGATTGGATTTCTCAACGGATCGATAATTATAACCTCCGATGATAATACAGATTCCTATTTAATCCTATTTGAAATATTGATTGTGTAACACCTTGCTAAATAAGCGTATATCAGAAAAACAGTATCTTCCTGCGATCTCTCTGTAGCTCAATTGGTAGAGTACCTGACTGGAAATCAGTTGATCTGGTGTTCAAATCCCAGTGGAACGAGAGGAGTGAGATATTTTTTTCTGAATAAATTTGAATCTAATAGATATTATATTTACCGCTCATTACAGCCAGGCGCCAAATATTTATAAAACAAACACTAGTATACAATAAAGTTTGTTTTCACTCGAGAAATGCCAAGACATGACCGGCGACGCGCACGTACCAGACTACTGGAGGTTCATGTCTTGCCCGCGTGGAGTGCTATATCACTGGTTCAATCTATCATTTGGCGTCACTGGTAGAATCAGTAGCGCTGTTATAGTTGAATCACTTACTGGTTCGTCCAGTCAAAGTGGAAAAATCACTGGTTCACCAGTAATAATTCAGAATACTGATTCAACCAGTGACAATTTCACTGGTTCAGTTTGAAAGAGCAGCTTATTTCAAGTTTATAATACGCGCGCTTAAGTAGCATAAAGTTTTTCATACTATGAACAAGGTGGTAAGGTCCGGCTGCCTTGTACATAAGGCTATTGTCACCGGGTTTTGGAGTCATGGGGTTATTGAAGACTGTAGGCTAAAGGCTCAAGAAGCATGCATGGCTCGAACATACTGTGTTCCAAGGCTTCAACGCGCATATGTTTATTTTTTACCGGGTTTGAGGGTTTGGGGTTATGGCATTTTAAGTTTATGGGTTTAAGGGCTTATGCGGTTATGGAGTTATTGGGATATTGAGTAGTCAATGGATAGATGATTTATTAGGGTTTTGGGCCTATTTTTTAAGGTTATGTAAAATCCTGTCGTGATGGGGTTGAATGGACCCCAAATTTGGATTCAGCGACCCCGAAACCATATGATAGACATATTCAGACTCCAGGGGTAATTTTTTCGATTTTTTTTGTGGAGCTGTGTAATTGACATCCATTCTCCGAAGAAGACAAAAAACTGAAGGAAGTCCTAGCAGGTGCATTTACGTCATCTCCACCAGCAGAAATCTCTGTCTTCTATCAAAATGTGAGAGGCTTACGTACCAAATTAAGAGATTTAGGAAACGCGAAATCAGTCCTCTCAAAATCGTGGGATATTATTATATTAACTGAAACTTGCAGGACTAAGTGACGCTGAACTAGGCCTAAATATATACAATATTTTTCGTAAAGACAGATCAGCAAATACTACACAGAAAAAAAAGCGCTGGAAATTTTCATTGACCGAGTCTGTGACTTTAGGATAGGTCTAAGAGCATTTGGAAATTTGAAAATATCGTATTGGAAAATCATGCAAATAGTGCTTGAAGAAATGAAAGACTTCTTAAATTACGTTCAGCATAGTCAGTGAAGCACTCCTAGACTCCATCAACAAAATATTACAGAAAAATTTGTAAGCCGTTCAACACTCCAATATTAAATTCTCAAAGACTGTCAAGGAATGGTTCAAGACTGTCAAGATAGCCATTTATGCTGATAAAAAATAATTTTTTAAATTTATAATATTATTATCTTTAACTTATATATTTATTTAAATATTATTATAACATACACAATTATTACTTATATCAATCGCTCGCTTTTTACGCTCTAAAAAATCGGACGCACGCTGCGGGGATTAGAACTACCTATCCTCTAGACACGAGACTAACGCAACTCATTCCTAACCGCGCAAGCCCCTCGGCTAATCGATCGGGCTGAAAACACAGTAAAAAATCTTGGCGTTCTGCTACAGCTGAAAACTGCGTGGCCGCGTAAAAAGAATTTTAGTTATGACTGCGAACTAGACAACTTGCTGCAAGACTGACTTTGCATAACAAATTAAACACATTGTTTAAACCATTTTTTTTTTAAGAATGGAAAAATATAATTTTCCACGGAAAATTATTTTTTGACCAAGGGATGATTTTACGAAAAAAAAAAGTTTTTTCTTCATTTGAAATGAAATTGTTTAAATAATTTTTTCATATTGGTGAGATATAACATAAAAACTGATTGCCGTTCGATTATATGGAAAAAAATGAAATCCATGTATGAGACATTTTTTTCAGACAATTTCATATGTAGTATAAATAAATATTTACATAGTACTACGGCACATGATAAAATTTCTGTTTGAAAATTAAATTGAGTTATTATAATTTTTTAAATTAAAGATTTTGATTCCAGATTGAAGAAATTGATAACAAGTCAAAAAAAGATCAAACTTTTTGTCCCTTGTGCACTTTTTGTGAGACGCACTGTTTATAAGTTGCAGCGTTATAAAAAATTTATTTTAATAAAACTGATATATTTACCAAATCATATAAATAAATTATCGATGAACAAAATTTGAAACTTAGGAAAAAACTCACTTGCTTTTACACTCTTAAAAGATGAAAGAAATATTGAGATAGATTCGAAAATTATTTTAGATTCTATATCAGAAACGTGCCTGGACCATAACCTGCCCGATGAGCGTCGACCGTGTGCCTGCTATAAAGCATCGCATGGTCGGTATATGTGCAGGAGACCGACGTGCATGCACAACGGCTTGAATATGGCTGACAAGTGGCCGGCATGTTAGATGCCGGACTTTCAGACGAGCGTAATAGCCAGCAATAGCGGACACATTCAGCTACTCAGGTGCCTCACAGCAGTCCTGTCAATCGGAACGCGTACCGGCACATACACCAGCCACAGGCGGACATTTTGTTATCTGGGAATGGTTATGTATCTTTTTGAAAAAAACAACCCAGATATTCGATTCTGCTAAACATTTTTTTTCTAAAAGAAAGAAGTTTTAAGAAGTATTAGTGTTGACTCGATTAACTTCTGAACAACTTTTGATTATTTATTAAAATTATAAATAAGAAGATGGCTATCATGTAAATGTTTTTGTAATGGAAAACAACCACATTTTATTCTATTATGAGACACATTCTTATATTTCATTTCAATATTTTTATAAAAATGTTATAGACAGAAATACGAACTTGAAAATAAAATCTGCTTACATCCAGTTTCTTGCAATGTAATAATAGCCATCTTCTAATTTATTTCGAATAAAAATAAGTGTATTATGAGTAATATTGCGAAGATTGAGAAAGATGTAGAAATACTTAATACCACTTAAAATTGTCAAGCCTGTAAATGTTCATTTCAGAAACAATCGTACAACTTCGTTAAATAAATTTGATATCTAGCAGAATAAGGTAGCAAGTGAATAACATTTTTCACCTCATCTGAATCTTGGAGATTTAAATTCTTTATGCAACCAGTTGTGAAAATAAACGATCGATTTAAAATTCAGAGAAAGGCGTACCTTTTTTATCATAAATAATCATTTAAAATCATTCTTAATATCTTTATGCGTTTTACAATTAATTTGTGTTGTACATAATTTATTTGCACATTTAATCATTTTAAATAAACAAGCCAATGGTAACCAATTTAGTTTTCGATTTGAAGCATGCGCAGTGAATAAAGATGCGAGTTTCGGGAGCACTGAATCATCATCCAGTGTCTACGTCATTCATACCAATGTGAATTTGTCTCTGAGCCCCACTGAGCACGCCTCTGAAAATTCTCGTAGACAGTCATGGACTGTTTTCCTGACTCGTATTCGAGTTCTTAGTTTTTGAATTACGCACTCATTCAATTCAAGTCTTTGCAAATATGAAGTTATTTTATAGCCACTTCATGACTGTATACATTTTTCTTGTAAACTGTCTCATAAGAATCTCAAGCCTGTTGTTTCTTGACTGCGCTTGAAAACTTCCATGACTTTTCTTTATTTTTCCATGAAAATTTATGACCACTTTATAGAAAGTATACGAGACTTCATAAAAATGATGGCCCGTCCAAAAGTCTAGCACTAATCTAGGAAATGTTCAAAGACTTATTTTTTCTGTGTAGTACATGCGAGAGAGGGGGCGGAGTATTAATCGCAGTAGTTAAAACATTATGTTGTTATCCGGTGTCTATTTCTGAAAGCTCGGTAGAACAGATTTTTTTAAGATCAATATATTTTACACCGATAATATCATTAGCTCTGTTTAAATTCCTCCCGCCGCCTCACTAGATGTGTTTAGACCTAGGGTCAAATCGTCTCGCCTTAACGGATCGACGACTCAATTAAAAGAGGGATCAAATTTGTAGAATTGTGCACTAATTTTTCCTGAAAGTCAAATAAAATGACACTGGGAGTTTTATTAAAAACATAGACATTTTTTGGAAAGGGAAAAAGCCTGACCTGGCATAAAAAACCCTTTTTTTATTTGCATTTGAATGGAGGTTTCATGAATACACTAGTTATTCAACAATTCACGTGGTGTGGTGTTGGCATCACTTGTACGACCTGAATTTCGTATGTTTTTGATTTAAGAGGCGCGGCTCTTGTGATAAATTCGGAGGCACGGCTCCTGATGCGATTTAAGAGGCACAGCTCTTGTAATAGTTTGGAGGCACGGCTCCTGTAACAGAGATTGTTACGATAGTGGGCATTAGATACCGCTCCTTTCTATGAGAGAAAGGTTATGTACGCACGGGAGCTCCGCGCGGCACGAGTTGTCGTTAGAGACGAGAGTTAGAGACTGACATTGTTTGCCGTTAGGAGGCGTAGTGACACCAACACCGCTTGCTTCTACGGTGATATTCGAAAATTAAATTTAGGCGCGTAAAATAAATAAAAAGATGGCTGATAATCTTAATTTTAGTGTTGCGCGACGCAACAAGATGTCTATCTAAACCATGTGACCACTGTAAACAGCATAGCTAGTCAATATCCTCTCGCAAAACTTTTAATAGCAAGCGATTATAATTTACCCGGAATTTCTTGGATCAATGATGATATAGGAGTTACAATAGAATCGGTACTCTCAGCTGGAGGTCTTATATTAAATTCAGCTGAAACATCCGAAAATTTTAGTTTTTTGAATCTCAATCAAATACATAGGATAATAAATGAACGTGGAAACATCGTAGATTTAGCCTTTGCAAATATCGAAGAGTTAAATACGCAAGTTGCAATAAATCCCTTAGTTCGCTGTGACCCACATTACACACCCTTTGAAATAATCATAAGGTTACCAAGTCTTCTCTCCCTTGCAACAGATGTCTTTCTTATCCTTGATTTCCCGAATGCTAATTATCAAGAAATTTCAGAATACTTTGCAGAGGTAAACTGGTCCTCTGAACTAACAGATGATAACATCGAAATAGCGGTTGAATATTTTTATTATCATATTAATTTTGTAATACACAAATATGTACCATCAAAAAATGTGTTGATAACAACATACCCTAGATGGTTCAATTTAGAATTAAAACAATTAATCTAGTCGAAAAAGAAAGTTCACAAAAAATATAAACAAAAACAAACACTAGCTAACTATGAGGTATTCAGCTCATTTAGACACAGATGCAATAAATTAAACGAATCCTTGCGTTTTGAATATATAAACAAAATAGAAAATGATATTGAGGATAATATAGGAACCTTCTGGCGAATTGTCAAAAATAATAATAGTAAAGCTCCTGTTCCGAATAATATGACTCATAATGGCAGGGTAACAATTGATGGCAAGAAAACTGTTAATGCATTTGCCGATTACTTTAAATCAGTACACATCAGTAGCGATTCAGAGAATATATCACTCGGCTATGATTATAATGCAGGTTTGTCTAGTATAGAAATACGCCCACAGACAATTTACAACAAAACAATGAATTTAGACCCGCATAAAGGGGCTGGACCTGACGGTGTGCCTCCTCGTTTCTTTATTGCATGTTGCTCTGTCTTTTCGGAACCCCTAAGTATACTATTCAACAAATCACTTGAAAGAGGCGAATTTCCAGGATGTTGGAAGATTGCTCTTGTAACCCCAATACACAAAGCTGGCCCTCGACAGCAAGTAATAAATTATAGACCTATATCCATACTGAACGTTGCTTCTAAACTTCTCCATAATATTGTTGCCGATCACCTCCAGAATTTTTTCAGTAAAATACCTTCTGACGAGCAACACGGCTTTCGTCCAAATCGATCTATCGTTACAAACCTCACAGTTTATAGAGAATATATAACAAAATGTATGGATTCAGGCAATCAAGCTTTCGATCGTGTCAATCATAATCTGTTATTATCTAAACTAAAAGCATACGGTGTAACTGGATCAGTACTTTTATGGCTTAGTAGTTATTTGAAGGAGAGATCTCAGTATGTGAGAATTGGCAATTTTGAATCTGAAAGTTTTTGTCTAAATTCTGGTGTCCAGTTTGGACCAGTTTAGGACTAGTTTTATTCATCATTTTTATTAACGATATTATAAAAGCAGTTAAATTCGTAAACATTCTTCTGTATGCTGATGATTTCAAAATATTTTGTAAAGTAAATTTTACTGAAAATTCTATGCTTTTGCAGCTTGATTTAAATATTATTTTTCAGTGGTGTCGAGAAAATGGTATGTCTCCTAATATTGACAAATGTTGCGTTATCTCATTCACCCGAAAAGTAAACTCCATATGTCATCAATATGTAATGAATGGGTCTCCCTTCAAAGAACTACAAGCGTTAGCGACCTAGGAGTTAACTTCGACAGCAGGCTTACTTCTGTTAAACAATTTTTCAATATTGTCATGAAAGCGACCAAAATGTTAGGCTTTACTCTTTGAGACTCTAGGGACTTCCGAAAAATAACAACGTTAAGAAAACTCTACCTATCGCATGTGCGCCCAATGCTAGAATATGCATCTGTGATATGGTCTCCGTACTAAGTTGTATATAAGGATAAAATTGAATCTGTACAAAATCGGTTTCTGCGAGTATTAGCGTTTAAGTTGAGGATCCCAAAAGAGACCGGTTATCTGAATACTATATCTGAATTAATAAACCTGGAATCTCTTGAATGTTATGTAGAAGGTTTCAGTTAGGACAAACGTATGTACTATTCGAAATTCCAACCTACAAGACCGAATATGGCTCGAATTCTACTTTACCCAATATTTATAGATCATTTAACTCAATAAACAAGTTATCGTATGCTGCGGACATTTTTTAACCAATCATTGATGGATTTTGAAAAAACGACGAAACGTTCTTTTATACATACATAAACTCACTTTGTATTTTGGATTTCTAAAAGCTGATATTGCGTCCACTTGATCACTCAATATGGCACTCCTCAGCCTAGGACTTTTATTGTGAATCCTTTTTTGTAGTGAGAATACGTCTGCACTTTTGCCTCAACACTAGATGCTTGATCAATTTTGATTTCGGTACAGTCAATTATGACACGACAGTTTTCGTACATACTTCTAAATTCCTCAGGCATGGTGGATTGTACAATTTCTTTACTTGGCCAAATAACAAACTTTTGACGTCTGATAACCAAGTATTCTAAAGTGGAAATAAATATTCTCGAAATAGTTTTTCTGTCGACTGAAAAAAGTACTCCTAATGCTGAGTAAGTGAGTCCCAATTTCATTTTACATAAAAAAATTAACAATCGATTGTTTTTAGATATTTTCTTTCCATCAGGTACTTCATAAATATCTCTTACTAAATTATAAGTGGACATTGTCACTCCAGCTAAGGCTAGCATTTCTTGATCAGACTTAATCGAAGACACTCCATGAAATCCTGTTGAACATTTTAACAAACTTTTTTCATTTAAATCGATTGTATCAGATCCAACACTTCTGTTGACATAAATTTTGCCCGTTCCTACTTTTTTGTCATTCTTCTTGACTTTTGTTATGCTTATAATTTTTTTAGTAGCTTCTGAAAAAAATGCTTGACTTTCTGCTTCACCGTGACTCCTGTAAATATAGCGATTATAAATGAAAATGTGTGCACCATGAATCTGATTTTCTTCTTCTAAAAAGTTTGCCTCAACTCCCTTTTCTGCTGATTTTTCAAACAAAAAGTTATTTTGTTGCTCCATTTGATGTTCAGAAATCGGCTGTACATTTGCTGATTCCCCCAACGTTGGTGGTGATGCCTGAGATGCTTTATCTTCAAGACAACTTTGCTGTGTTTTTAATTTCAAATTGTTATACCTTTGATGCCTGAAAGTAATTAATAATAATTAATAATTATTATAAGGATTTCTGAGTTTATAAATAATCAATAACACTATAGAACAGCTAGGTTACTTTTATCGCCAATTTCCAAAGAATATGTAAATGTTTTATTTTTTACCTTTCTACGTCAGTTTTTGGATTGACAGGCGGTTTCTTATAAACTTCAGGGAAAACTGTAGCGTTATAACTTGGACTCAAAGGATTTTCAGACTTTTCGTTCTCTAAATAGTGTGCACTGCAGATTCTCGGATACACCGATGGTTGCTAAAGAGTGCCATCAGGACTAAAAAAAAAAATTAAATTAAGTTACAAACGTGCAAACTTATAATTTTTATCACATGCAGATTTTTTATCTTATTATCTACCACAATAAAATTATATAAATTATCTCATTTTTTTCAAACTTTTATGAGCAACAAATTTTGATATTCTAAACTATTAATCAAATTTGTAGGATTACTGCTTACTTTTTCCTGTTAATTAAAGCGATCCATTTATTTCAACGTTCTCTTTTATGCACAGCAATCGAAAAAGTATAAAAATGCGTACCAAGAGGTGAATTTCTAAAAGAGTGAAAACTATTCACTACACAGCAATTCACATTTCCTTTAAGCCGATTATTTTCGACTTTATCTGCCATTATTCCGGTACTCACTGAATCCTAAAAAAAGAACTAAAATTTAAATATTTAATGTATATATTTTAATTATATTGCATTTATAATTTAAGTAACCTAATTTGTTAGTGTTTAAATATTAGCGCATTGAAGTAGTTCATAAAATAGATCAAATATGATAATTTAAAAACTAACCTATACCATTCTTATTTTTTAGTGAGATTATTCTAATATTTGGAAATTATAGAAAGTTAATATATTTACCTGATACTTTTTTATATTCTTTTCGATCGTATATAACACAGCTCAAAAACAAAAATAGATTTATTATTATAACTTTCACTTCAATTGAAAATTGCATGTGAACATTACATACTCATCTAACGGGAATCGCCGCATACCACCGACAGAGGCGCTAAGGTGCTTCCGCGGCCTTAGCGAATAGAAGGCGGGATCGTTTGAATTGGATTCATGGCTAGCGGAGCGAATACTAGCAAGGAAAGCAGGGATTCAGATCAGGAAGTTTTCTGTACACCGAAAGGGGAGAACAAAGAAAGGAGGGTAAGGGGAAAGTATCGTAAAACAGTAGAAAAGGATAGATTAAGGGCGAAACGCGTGGGATCAATTGAGGCATTCTTTAAAAGGAAGAGAGAGGAGCGGGGAAGCAGTGAAGACAAGGAAGATATAGGGGCAAGCTTGAAAAATGCAAAAATGGATGAGAAAATTAAGGAGAGAGAAAGAAACAGAGCGGAGGATAAAGATCAGATGGCAAAGGAAAGATTGAAAGAAACGCGCAAAATGATGATAGAAGTAATGGGGATGTATGAAGAAAAGCAGGAGAAAAGGGTGGAGGAAACAAGAAGAGAAATTAGACAGGAAATGGCCGAACTTAGGAAAGAAATGAGGAAATGGGAAGAAGTCTGGGAAGAAGTCTGGGAAAAGTTATAGAAAAGGATGTAGATGTTGGAGCAAAGACTAGAAAAGAAGGAAGAGCCTAATAAAAATGTAAAGGAGTTGGAAGGTAGAATAACAAAAATTGAAAGCTCAAACCGTGAGTTTGGAGGTGGGGAGAGTGGGAAAAAGGAGAAGGAAAGGCTGAGAAAAATAGAGCAAAGAATAGAAAAAAAAGAGAGAGAAGAAAGAAAAAGAAACATAGTGATAAAGGGTCTAAGATTAGCGGGGAAGGAGCTGAGGGAAGGAGTGGAGGAAGTACTAAAAAGGATTGATGCTAAGGTAGAGATAGAGGAAGTGCGAAGTGTAGGAAGGGAAGAGCGAAGAGGGGAGAGAATGGCTCTAGTGAAACTGAAGAAATGGGACCATAAGCTGGAAGTGATAACAAAGAAGAGGATGTTATATGGAAGTTCGGAGAGAATAGAGGATGATTTGACATGGGTAGAAAGGAACATGCAGTATAGGTTAAGGAAAATAGCGGAAGAGGAAAGAAAAGAAGGAAAAAGAACATGGGTTAATTACGGGAGAATACAGATAGAAGGTGTATGGTGGAATTGGGATGAGGACAGGGAAGATTTAGTAAAAAATGAGGTATCGGGACACTAGGAGAGAAAGGAACAGGAGGTAAAGAAATAAGAAATAGTGAGAAATCAAAAGAGACAAGAAACGAAAGTAGGGAAGAATGGAGGATATGCTACTGGAATATAGCAGGCTTAGAAAGAAAGGATAGGGAGTTTATGAGAAATTTGACACAATGGGATGTAGCAGTAATGATGGAGACGTGGCTAGATGAAAAGTGATGGGAAAGTGTAAGGGGAAGATTTCCAAGGGGTTATAAATGGAAGGTTAAAAATGCAACGAAGAAGAATAAAAAGGGCAGAGCAATGGGAGGAATGGTGATGGGAGTAAGGAACGAATGCACGACAGAGAATGAGAAAAAAGAGTTGAAAGAACATAAAGAAGGATTAATAGTAGAAGAGATAAATATAGGAGGAGAGAGTTGGAAGATAGTGGGGGTTTATGTGAACGGTGATATGCAGGAGAAATCAGAAGAGATAAGAGAACTGATGGAAGAAAATGAGCAAGAGAGTAGGCTAATAGTAGGAGGTGATTTTAATGCGAGAACAGGAGATAGAGGAGGAAGGGAATGGGATAGAGAGCGAGGAAGAAAATCCAATGATAAGATACTGAATGGGGAGGGAAGGAAGTTGCTAAAGAGCTTAGGGGAGATGGGATGGTTTATCCTAAACGGAAGTATAGAGGGGGATGAGGAAGGGGAATATACACGTTCAGGAGGAAAGAGGGGAACGGTAATTGATTATATGGTAGTGGACGACGAAGGAAGAGAGAAGGTTAAGAAACTAGAGGTGGGGAACTATGTAGATTCGGATCACTTTCCCATAATAGTGACGGTAGAGGGAGAAATGAGTAATAACAAAAAGGCTAAAAAGGAAGCAAAAGTGAAAAGAGGAGGAAGAGGGGAATGGTCAATGGAAGGTAAAGAACAGTTTGAAGAAAAAGTCAGGAATATCAAAATGGGGGAAGGAAATGTAAACGAGGAGATGGAAATAATGGTAGGAGAAATACAAGGAGCATTAGAGTGCACAAGCAAAAAAGAAGTTAGTGCAGGAAGGGATACAAGGGGATGGGTTTGAAGAAGAAGCGGAGAAGGCTAGGACGGAAGAAGAGGTTTGGAAGGTGGTAAATAAAGAGAGAAGAAGAAGGAAAAGATTAAACCAGGATATTGAGATGATAGAATGGAAAAAATATTTTATGGTCAAGGTATTAGGGATGATGAAAGATGGAAAGGCACCTGGTATAGATGAGATTCCAAATGAAGTATGGAAATATGGGGGGACAGAATTAAAGGAATGGGCATGGATAATGTGCAATAGAGTATGGAGAAGAGAGGGGCGGCCTGAGTTATGGAAAGAAGGAGTAGTGATACGAATAGTGAAGAAAGGCAACGGGGAGGAGGTTGAAGATTATAGAGGAGTGACACTAATGCCAACACTGTATAAAGTACATGTGACTGTTTTATCGGAGAGGTTAAAAAAGGAAGTTGTGGAGAAAAAAAAAGAGCCGCCGAATCAGACAGGGTTTAGAAAAGGGATGGGGGTAATGGACAATATATATGTTCTGAACAACTTGGTAAATAAGAGGATTAAAAGGGAGAAAGGGGCAATGATTGCAGTGTTCGTGGACTTGAAGGCGGCGTTTGACTCATTAGACCGAGGCGAGATAGAAAAAGTTATGGTGAAAAAGGGGATAAGAGAGGGATTAATGAAGAGAGTATCGGAAATGTTTAGAGAGACAAAAAGCAAGATAAAAGTAGGAGAGCAAGTGGGAGATAGTTTCTGGTTGGTGAGAGGGGTAAGGCAAGGATGTCCTCTGAGCCCACTTTTAATTAATTTATTAATGTCAGACTTAGAAGAAGAAATGAAGAGAAAAGGGTGGGGAGGAGTTAGGATAGGGAACGAAAAGATATATACACTGGCGTACGCAGACGATATAGTGTTGATGGCAGAGGATGAAGAAGGGATGGCGGGCTTAATTACCGGATTAGAGAAATACTTGGATGGAAAAAAGTTGAATTTAAATGTAGAAAAGACAAAGATATTGAGGTTTAGAAAAGGAGGGGGAAGAAGGAAAGAATGGACGGGGAGATGGAAGGGGAAAAAATTAGAAGAAGTAAAAGAGTTTAAGTATTTGGGATATACCTTGAAAGCAAATGGAGATCATAGAGCTCATATAAGAGAAAGGATAAAAAAAAGCAGCAGGGGTAATGAAACAGATATGGGGAATTGGAAAAAGAAGATCAAAAAGAATTGGATAAGGTGAATGTGGTTATTTGATACGCTGGTATGGCCGGTATTAGGTTATGGAGCAGAGATATGGGGATGGAAAGAAAGGAAAGAGATTGAAAGTTCACAAGAAAGGTATATAAGGTGGTCGCTAGGGGTAGACTGGAGGACGCCGGGATATATGGTGAGAGAAGAGGCGCAAAGGGATAAATTAAGTACTAGAGCGGGAAAGAGGGCATGGAATTTTGAGACGAAGCTGAGGGAGGGAAAGGGAGGGGAGTTGGCGAGAAAATGTTTGATGGAGGTAGAAGAAAGTAGAGGGAGGGCGATTGAATTAACGAGATGGGAGGAAGAAAGGAGGGAGTTCTTTGAGGCTAGAGATATAGAAGACGGGACTGGAGTCAACTATGAAGAAGTGGAAAAAAGGGAGAGAGAAAGACAATGAATAGAAAGATGGGCGATGATTGAGGAATCAAAATATAATATATGGTATGAGATGATAAAAAAAGAAGGAGTACCAAAGTATTTAGAAAAGGGATGGGGAGAGAAAAGATGGACAAGAATATGAAGATTTAGATTGGGAAACGAGGTAAGGGCAAGTATGTATTGGGAAAAGAAAGATAACAGGAAGTGCAGAATATGTGAATGGGAAGAGGAAACATGGGAGCATATATGGGAAGGATGTAGGAGAGGAATGGAAGATAAAGGAAGCTGGCGAGAGAATGTGGTAAGGATTTTAGGGGAGGATGGTTTGGTGGAAGAGTGAATGAAGGAGTTAGAGGATGCTAGGGGAGCAATTGAAAAAGAATGAAAGAATGGATTACAAAAAAATGGCAAAATGGAGGTACAAGAGAAGTGAAAGAAAAAGGAAACGGAAGTCGCTTAATTTAGAAGCGTAAAAAATTGTATGTAATGATTATGTAATAGCATAAGTAATTTAAGATGCGTTTGCGCTGCCGCTCTCTCTCTCTCTCGCGCTTGCACTCTCGCTTTCGATCACTCGCTCACTCGTTCGCTAACACGTCCCAAATTGCGCTATCGTCGGAAATATGTTAAAGGCGTTAGATATACGATTTTATGTAAATAGGTGTAAATAACTGTAAATAGTAAGGATAAGTTTTTATACAACATGTAGAAGGAAATGGTGTAAGAAATGGAAGTCATGTAAACCCTTAGGGGACACATTATGAATAAAGAAGAAGAATATTGATATAAAGTCAGGGTTTCATAACTGAATTAAAACAAATTAATAGATCAGTATTCTAACAGACTTACAGAAAATTATCTTCAAAATTAGCCCAAAAACAGTAAGGAATTCGTTATTTCCGAATTTATTGATATTTTCCGGAAACATTAACATTTGACGTTTTTTCAAACAGCTTCTAATAAAATTAACACATACTGGCTTTCATTTATGCCCATAAAACGGATACTTTTGTCACCTTTTATGCAATAATTGAGAACAAGTATACAGTTTATTATTATTAAAACTATGGTGCTTGTTCAACCTATTGGAAAATAGATGTCCAGAAACTTTTGCACGACATTACGTATATGAGAAAATAAATTTTTATACTCCAACATGCGCGTGAGTTATTATTTGCTTTGTGTAAGATTTCAATTTCAGTTAACGTTTACCGAAGATGTTTATACATAAATCTGTCTTGGGTCGTAGTTTAGGACGGGTTGAAGCAACAAAGAATTTTTTATTGATATTTCGATCAATAAAATCACTTTAAAACATACACAGGAAGCGTTTCTTTGCAAGATTGGCGTTTGAATTTATGATCAGGGTAGTTTAAACATCCCCAAGTTATCAAAACAAAGAAATCGATATTTTATACAGGATGAAGAACCAGATATCTTTTATTAATACACTGATCAATAAATCACTTTAAAACATACACAGGAGGCGTTTCTTCGCAAGATCGGCGTTTGAATTTTTGATCAGTTTAAATGTCCCTTAGTTATCAAAACGAGGGAATCGATATTTTATACAGGATAAAGCATCAGAGAGTTTTTTAATAATGCATCGATCAACAATATCACTTTAAAACATACATAGGAAGCTCTTTTTTGCAAGATCGGCCTTTGAATTTTTGATCAGGGTAGTTAAATGTCTCTCAATTGTCAAAACAAGGAAATCGATATTTTATACGGGTTAAAGCGCCAGAGATTTTTTTATTACCACATTCATCAACAAAATCACTTTGAAACATACACAGGAAGCGTTTCTTTGCAAGGTTGGCGTTTGACTTTATTGTCAGGGTAGTGCAAAGGTCTCTTGATTATCGAAACAAGGAAATCAAAATTGCATGCAGGATAAAGTACCAGAGATTCTTTCATTAATACATTGATCAACAAAATCACTTTAAATCATACACAGGAAGCGTTTCTTTGCAAGATCGGCGTTTGAATTCATTGCCAGGGTAGTTTAAGCAGTCTTCATTGAAAGAAACAAGGAAATCGATATTTCATACGGGTCAAAGCACCAGAGATTTTTTATTAATACATCGATCAATAAAATCACTTCAAAACATTCACAGGAAGCGTTTTTTTTTGCAAGATCGGCGTTTGAGTTCATGATCAGGGTAGTTCAAACATCTCTTAGTTTTTGAAATAAGGAAATCCGTATTTTATACAGGATATTGAACCAGAGACTTTTTTATCGATACATTGATCAATAAATCACTTTAAAACATACACAGGAAGCGTTTCTTCTCAAGATCGGCGTTTGAATTTTTGATCAGGGTAGTTTAAATGTCCCACAATTATCGACACAAGGAAATCGATATTTTATACAGGATAAAGCACCAAAGATTTTTCATTAATACATTGATCAACAAAATCACTTTAAAACACACGCAGGAAGCGTTTCTTTGCAAGGTTGGCGTTTGAATTTATTGTCAGGGTAGTGCAAAGGTCTCTTGATTATCGAAACAAGGAAATCAAAATTGCATGCAGGATAAAGTACCAGAGATTCTTTCATTAATACATTGATCAACAAAATTACTTTAAAACATACACAGAAAGCGCCTTTTAGCAGGATTTGTATTAGAATTTATTGTCAGGGTAGTGCAATGAGTAGTAAATGAGTAGAACTTTTCCTGTCATTTCATGATAAAATAAAAACTTAAAATTGAAATTTGTATTCAAACGATAAAACATTAAAGTTAGTAAGTACTCAGCAAATAAATAAGTATGTACAGAACCATATATTGCTTACAAGATTTGTAACATATTTATACTATATACAAGGTTGTAGATCAGAGCTTATTCTACATCCATTGGTATCTCGGGCCCATTATTGTGATTTCGCTGCATTTGTCTCGCAGCAGCGTCTCTCACTGAATTTAGTATACTCGAACTCCAAAGATACGAGCTCCAGAGATACGAGCGCTCCACAGATACGAGCGTCTCTACTCCAAAGATGCGAGCGGAATTTTTTCCCCTCTACCCCCACCATTTTCGAGAGTGAGGCGCGCGCGTGTGCGCGCTGCTTGAATTCGACGTTTGCTCACTGCGAATTGAATACGCGCGCATGCTCGTAGTAGGCACGTGTGCGTTCTCACGCATTACCCTCTAAATCTAAACGTTGCAGGAGTGGGAGCCCCTTTGACGCTCGTATCTTTGGAGTTCCCGATTCCCGAACTTCTCGTATCTTTGGACTTCGAGTGTAGTAGTATTGTAGGATACCGAATATTTCGTTCGTGTCTCGTGTAACCGTGAAACCACAAAACACTCGCAACATGTGTGCACGTTGCAAGAGTCCTAGCTTCCGACTTGCAGGTACAATAGTAGCAAAGAACAGGACTTTCAGCCTCGCCAATTTGTTCGTTTTCGGCATCCTCGGGACTAATGTAGGCTATCCGTAGCTGATGTTTCGTATAGTTACAGAAGCGTGAAAAAATGCGGAGACTTATGATACCGAGATTGTCCCTATACATATCCAATTGAAATACTTCTCCTTCACCGTCTTCCCTTCGTAGCCTATATTGGATGTCGGATGGGGCTAGTTGGATTTGGTGCTCACCGAAAGTGGTATAACCCAAATCCTGGAGTGCAAGACGTGGAAAGCCAATTATCTGATTTTGATTCGAGCTTGTATAATATGTTTACCTCTCGTGCTTTTCCTAGAATTGTCTGAGCCATCTCTGCATTCGCATCCTACATAAGAATAGGTCCATGATAGCTGTTTATCAATGCCCCAGCTATTCGATAGAAATGTCAAAGATTTGGAACGTGCGACATAACAAAGGTTCCACTGAAGAACTTAAAAACTGATTTCAGGCCACTTTTTGGAATATCAGCGTATGTGCCATCAATATACGCTATCGATCTTGATTTAAAGACTGCCTAACGGTGGAAATCGCTAAGCTAAGGACTTGCCTACTAGAATAATGAAATTGGACTTGCAAAAACTCATCAGCCAAACCCTGTCGCAATTTGCATAAAAATGGAAGAAGATCTTTCTTAGAAACTACACGGAAATATCGTTAATTTTCATTTCTAAGTACAGGATCGCAATATACTGACAGTTCAAAAAACTGTTCTTTTGTTACCGATATAAGAATTGTTATTTCTGTATCTGTAAAGCAGTTCTCATCCTCATATCTTACGGGACTATTTGCTACAAGACAAAGCTGCAACAAAAACTCTTGCATTTCACTTCCTTCAATTGCAATTGGTCTGTTGATGAAATTCAATCCAGGATGGAAAATAGTTAAAAGATTGCTATCTGCTCAAGGTGTTCTGCACAAGATCAAAAACCATCTGGATATAAACGCTAGAGCGAACGAAAACATTAACTCTGCAATTAACTGACAGACGGTGAAGATTATTTTGGGCAATTGCGAATAAGACATCTGTCACTTCGAGTTTGTGACAAAACATTCAATCTTACGCTATTAGGATTATTCTCCACGTCAGCTATTTCACGAACAATTTCTCGGTCCATAAATATGTGACATTGGTTTTGGCGAAAAACTCCTCAGAGATATGTAACACGGAAGCTGGTTTTTGGAGAGAAATTGTGAAATAAAGAAAACAGTATTCAATTCAAGTATTCCTAAGCTAATTCATTTGGTTCTTGTTCACAAAGGAAGCAATAACACAGAAAAAACTTAGGGTAAATAGTGTTGCAGGTAACATCGTATTTTTACCTGTTCGTAATGGTAAAACATAAATCGATGGGCAGAAACTGTCTTTTGTTCTCATGAAAGTTGTCACCACCGTCTTGAAAATTGGAAGCCACTAGCTTTGAATCGCTGAAGTGAAGTTAGCTGATTGTTGGTGTATCAAGCATATCGGATAAGTGCGGCTTCATAAAGGCTGACTTGCCGAATCGTTAGAACTGACAAATGTTCCCCAGAAGCGTGGGTAAAACCAGAAAAATACCGAGACGTCGGGGAAAGTTTACCCACATGGGTTAATTTTTGTTGCAGGTAATCTTTACCCCGAAATCCGGGTTAAGTTTACACTTAGTTTTTTTCTGTGAAGACAAGTTTGGACTAAACTCTTTACACCTGAACAAACTTGTGTCAACCTCTTCTAGCTTATGTGTGTGTATGTATGTATGTATGAGCTATGTATCAATATTCATTCTCATAAGTAACGTCAAGATTAAGGAAGAAAATAACCCGAAATAACTCACACCGTACTTTTCCTAACTTACAGTTATATTCAAGCGATAATAATGGTAGTAATAATTGAAATATAAAATACTCATAATATATAAGAGAATAAATAATAATAATAACTGGTTCAAATATGCACAAACTTGCAACAAACAGGTGTAAAACTTGCTTCAACTTGTTTCAACCTATATCAATAAGATGTAAGCATATTCTTACACAAGAAGTTCAAATATTCATTAACATATTCCAAAGTTCTTGTTCACTCACTTTTAAGTGATAATAATAATATTTTTATTATTATTATCAAAAACTGCAACTTTAAGACGAGCTTGCACCAAACTGTTCTAACCTGAAGAAACCGACAAGCTCGCCTCAAAGTTGTGGTTATTAATAATACCTAAGATGGTAATATAATACTTTTAGAGCTGCATTGTGTCTTTCTATGTACGCGTAGCGTGCATATTTAGAGCATCCACTGAGAACATGTCCAAGTGTTTCTGGCTCTTGCTTGCACGCTCGGCAGTTGGTATCGCGTACAGGTACAGGTACAGGTACCTTTATACGACTTTTGAGCACTAGAGGTGTTAGTGATGCTAGGCCACGTGTAATGTCGCTGGAATTAAATGGGAGGTCAAGCTCCTCTGCGGCCCTATCTGCTGCATGGTATAGAAACACCGCAGCATTGGCGACTTCATGTTGATGTACGAGTCGCATAAGGGAATCCGTGCTTTTTAGAACTGAGCAGGCTGTAGCCAGAACCGTTCTTCGATGAAGACACTCTAAGCTTCGCAAGCCTCTACCCCCTTTACCGCGAGGGAGATATATTCGAGGTACGCAAGATCTAGGATGAAGACTCCGTTGTATTGTCATCATCGTGCGTGTGCTTCGATCAAGTTGTTTTAACTAATCGACGTTCCATTTTACTGCACCAAACGTGTAGAGCAGTACAGGAACGGCCAGCATATTGGTCGCCTGGATCTTATTCTTTCCAGATAATTCGGAAGCCCAAATTTTTCTGAGAATTTGGCGATACCTTTTTCCAAGGGCCGTTTTCAAGTTATGCACATTTTGGGTTTCCGCTTGCGGTATTCCAAGATATGTATATGTTTCTCCAATACCAAGATGTTGAATGGTATTTCCGCCTATGAGTTGAACATCCTGATCGTCACTGGATGATGTAGTTTCTAGTCTTCCTTGGTGTAGGTGGACGCAGGCACACTTGTCCAGTCTGAAGCTCATGCCAATCGCTTTAGAATACCTATTTACCGCATCTACAAAGATGTTAAGGTCCTTTTTTGAGGAAGCAAAGAGTTTAAGGTCGGCCATGTATAAAAGGTGGTTGACCTTATATTCTCTTCTGTTCGGTGGGCCACATAGGTATCCAGAGCTTTTGCCTCGGAGCACAATAGATAGAGGCAAGAGGGAGATGCAGAAAAGTATCGGGCTTAGAGAGTCTCCTTGAAAGACCCCCCTCTTATATGTGACAAAGCTTGTAGTTATTTGTCTTTTGTCAGATGTTATGACAAATCTTGTCCGCCACAAGAGCATAAGCTCTTTTATGGATCTCACTATTTTTGGATGCACCTCCAAGCACTCAAGGAGCTTAATAAGTAGCTCATGGTTCGTGTTATCGAATGCTTTACGGTAATCAATCCAAGCCATGGACAGATTGCGTCGATACCTCATCGAGTCCTGGGTAATACACCTGTCTATTAACAGGTTTTCCCTGCAATCTGCCAGCCCTCTCTTGCATCCACGTTGTTCGACTATTACACTCCATACCGACTCGATAGATGTTAATATCCTCTCTTTGAGGATGCCAGTGAATAGCTTGTAGCTGGTGTTTAAACAAGCTATAGGCCTGTAGGTCTTTGGACTTGACATATCTCCGGTCTTAGGGATCAATACCGTGCGTCCTTCCACTAGCCTAAAAAGTGGTTGATTCTATCTGGCACTGGCGCTAAAAAGTTCTTAGTTCTAGCGATAACTTTCTTCACTTCTTCAGCAGTAATTACTGGACACTCTTCCTCTGGACCTTGTAACCTTTGCCTTTGGCAAAAGTTACGAAAGAGTGATATATCAGAAGCGACTTCATTTTACTGATAAGTATCTCCATATGTTTGCTCCCAGAAGACTTGAATCTCTTCTTGACTTGGCGCATTTTTAACTACACATGACGCTTTATTGAACAGACGGGAAGGATTAGTAGAAAAGGTGGAATTTTCCTGAATCCACTTAACTCGCCGTTCAAGGCGCTGTCTCGCTGTTGAAAGAGATCTTATTTTTTGCGTCCAGTGATGCTTGATGGTCGACAGTTTACACTTGTTCAGCGTGTGATTTACTTTCCTCAAGTTTCGAGCAAGTGCCCTAACCTTTGGAGTGAACTTTTTATTTGATGTTATGTAGCTAATCACACACTGAACATTTGATGCATGCCGTCTTGCAGTTTCAATTTTGAACTGAAGCTGTGCAATACCAGAGATTAACAGTACCAGAGATGAACATCTTCGGGGAGCGAATCGCGGAGAGTAGTATTAGCTTCAGCTAATTTGTCCATCCCGAGGAAGACTTTTTGGTGGATAGATCTCCTACTTCTCATGTTGGCATTATCGGCTATCTGCAAAGGTGGTCTTGCTGGAACGGTTGGAATGTTCGCTGGAGGCTGTTGCTCCTCTTCATGTTGATAAAGAGCTTCATATCCGTTTTTGTGCAAGAAGGATACCTGATCTCTTAAATACTGAGGCGTGTTCTGAGCATATTCCGGGTACATATTGACCCAACGGTCATGTAACCTCTTCATGAATCCTCTCCTCGCCGGTGGGCTTCTTTGCCAACAGGTAAGAAGGTCTCTCCTGAGTTGGTCCGACCATTTAAATCGATGTTCTCGCGTTTGTCCGGGGCCATTGTGTGGTCGTCGCCTCGGTTCATTCCTATTGCCACTCCCAACTGAACCATGGCCTCCATCCGAGAGAGGCCTATTGTAGGTGGCACTGCGCGATACTTGTGTAGTAACCGCAAAATTCGTTGCATTGGGGAGTTAGCCCAAAGCAACGCGGCTGACTGCAAGAGCCGGAGCTCTCGGGCGATGGGGTCGCCACATCTCAGCTCATTTTTCTCTCACGCTTAAGATGAATTACAGCACAATATGTCGAAGGCATTCTTGATGAAGTTAGATTTTTTGAAAGGTCTGCACGGAGCTATCACGGTATATATCAACAGTCATAGACGCACTTACGTAATGCAATCAAGTGATCTGATAATAGCATTATGCCTAATTTTGACAAATTGGACAAAGCCTGTTTTTTTACCCTACCATCCATGGACTATGTGCCAGCCAAGTGCATAATGAAGAGACCTACAGCTTTAGGTGGCATTCGACCCACCTTAACCTCGGTAAAAGTACATGGTGAGAGAAAATGATCCTCCGGGTATTTGTGTGTGAGTCATGCCAGTGCATCACATTCACAAAAAATGTGATGAGCTGTCTCCTCACGTAAATCACACTTTCGACAACGATGGTTGTCTCCAATCCTCATGTTGGTACTCCGAGACGGATTTCACTACCATAATCTAAATCCTAATCTCATTTCTAAATTACCAGGGCGCCAGACCTTTTTTGGGGCCCATTTTTCAAAAATTATCAAATTATATGGAGTGACTCGACATAAACTTAACAACTCAAAGCAAGATGTATCGGCTCAATTTCCGATTAGCTCATCTTCCAGAAATTGGCAGAAGGGGTAATTTTAAATGAAGAGGTTTCTCATCATAGCAATGACTAGAAAACAATCATGATAAATAACAATTATGATTTATTCAGAAATCATTTAAATGGTATGAGTACGATTTTACATGTGTGATAGTTCTTAGGATTATCTATAATATAAATGATAGAATTCTACGGATTTTAGTCTAGAAAAGTTATATGTTTATCAATCTCTTAAACAAACTCTCTTTTTATACGGTACTCCAGACTGTTTTGTGCTTAAAAGGGGGAGGGAATCGGATCGCTAAAAATAGATATTTCAGGTAACGCTAGGTTGGGGATCAACAAGGGGACCTCAAAATCAATCATTATTCAGGGGTAGCGTTATAAGTTCGGGGAAAACTGGTAACTCAAAACTAGGGGTCTGCAAAACGTTCTCAAGAAGGGTCTCACCAAGGGTAGTTTTGTAACAGAAAAATCACTGAACTCGCTTTCTGAAGCAAAAGGACCCACCGACTGATTCGCTGTAAGATGACAGATCCTGCGATAATTAAATAGCTTTCGCGGAGCCAAGACAGTCCGCCGAAGAATATTCTGATCCTGGGCAGCACTTCCAGGTTGATTCTCCACGATTAGCACATTAAATATAGAGATATTAAAGGAACAAGGTGGTCTCGATGGGATCACGGAGCAAAACAAAAAAAGTCAGCGCGTCGCTTTAGGATAGTAAGAGTCCATTATATTATTTCTAATTGCATATTTTATAGTCTTCGAGATGTTGGATGGTCGCCTCTCTTCTCCTGGAGTATTCCCGGGCATCAGCTAACTCACAAACCAAGCCCCTGAAAATTTCAGTATTAGATCTGGAGTTAAGCACAAGCCGACCCTGGCGGACCGGCCGAACGCAAACATTACGCTGCAGCGTAACGGTAAAGTAATGCTAAAGTAATGGTAAAGTAATATGGC